>JAJHUR010076135.1:0-14797 GCA_027495735.1 Lutjanus campechanus | reverse complement strand
TTGAGATGAAGGGGAGCTTGTCCCCCAAGTTGTCTACATGCAGGTCAGAGGGTGGAAGGATGTCTTCAGTCCACAGAAGAAGCCTAAAGACAAAAGACAATGGATTTAAAGCCACTTACTCAAAAGGTTTTTATAGACCAGTTCAACAATACAAACTGTAAAATATACATAATTGCCAGGTGCATTCAACTGAAGCTAATGTAGTCTATTATAAGACCTAATAAATGGTGGTGTGATAATTTTGGATGATTTACGACGCCAATTTCAAAAGCTGGGATGCTGCAATGATCTGCAAATCCTTTTCGATGCGTATTCAAATGAACACAGTACAGACAAGATATTTAAGGTTCAAACTAATGTTTTTTGTAAATATAAGCTCGTCTGAATTTGACGTCTGCAACTCGTTTCAAAACAGTTGGGACAGGGGCAACAAAAGACTGGGACAGATGTTGAAAGCTGAATGTTTGGATCATTCAAAAGGTAAACAGGTAACACGTGACAGTATCGTGATTGGGTGTTAAAGGAGGGCATCCTCGAAAGGCTCAGTTGTTCACAAGCAGGGAGAGGTTCTACACTGAAAAACTACGTGGGTTCAAGAATGATGTTTCTCAACACAGAACCGCAATAAATTTAGGGATTTCATTATCTACAATCCAGGATGTCATTAAAATATTCACAGAATCCAAAGAAATCTCTGCATGTAGGCGGCAAGGCTGAAAACCAACACCGAATGCCTGTGAGCTTTGACCCATCAGGTGGCGCTGCATTAAAAACCCACATAAATGTATAAAAGGATACTGCATGGGCACGGAAATAATTTAGAAAACCGTTGTCAGTGACCACAGTCCGTCGCTGCAGCTACAAGCAAGAGTTAAGACCGTGCAAAGAGAAAGTCATATATCAACACCATCTAGAAACACTCCAGTCTTTTCTGGGGCCGAACTCATCTGAGACGGACTGACAGGAAGTGGAAAACTGTGGTCTGGTCTGACGGGTCAACATTTCAGACTGTTTTCAGAAATCATGGATGTTGACGTCGTGTTTGATTGTCACCAGCACTAACTTCTAAAACCAGCATCTGTGATGGTATGGCGGTGTAACTGGGTAACTGTCATACACGTGAATGCCCCATCAAGTACAGGTTTTGGAGCAACATATGCTGCCATCCAGACAACATTTTTCCAGAAATGTCTCTGCTTATTTCAGAAAAATGATGCCAAGACACATTTTGCATGTGATCTAACAGCATGGCTTTGTAGTAAAAGAGTTCAGGTACTAGACTGACCCGCCTGCAGTCCAGACCTGTCTCCTATTGAAAACGTGTGGTGCATTATGAAGCACAAAATACGCCAACAGAGCCCCCGGACTGTTGAGCAACTGAAGTTGAACATCAAGTGAGAATGAGAAATAATTTCACTTTCAAAACTTCAACAATTAGTGTCCTCAGTTCCCAAACACCTACTGAGTGTTGTTAAAAGAAAAGGTGATGTAACACAGTGGTAAACACGCCACTTGTCTCAGTGTTTTTGGAACGTGTTGCAGGCATCAAATTCAAAATGAGTGCATTTTCAGTTTGAAAATTAAATGTCTTGTCTTTGTGCCATAATCAATTGAATATAGGTTGAAAGTTTCTGTTTTACACATTCTATTTTTATTTATGCTGCTGGTGTTGCAAATGGGGTGGACAAAACAACTGTTTTAACAAAAATCTGAACATTAAAACCATCATGAAGGCGCACTGTATTGCAGAACAGTTGTATTAGACATTAGTTTCAGCAAGTTACCTAAAAAAGCTACTTTAAAAAACTTAAATTTGGGAGAACTGTGACCTCAAGAGGAAACCGGAAGGGGGCTGTGATAAACAGGGAAATCAGGAAGGCTGGTAAATATGGTTAAATGCATCCTTATTTTATTTACTTACCAAGAAGTATCTTAAAATGCTGCATATTATCTTTCACTAGAGACACTTGGCAATAATGGGAGAACAGAGTGTTTAGAGTAATAGTTGCACATTTTGGGAGTTCACTTATTCACTTTCTTGCCACTCATACCACTCTCACGTCTGTACGGTCTGTACAGTAGCTTAAAAAAAGACTGAAAACAGAGGGAACAGCTTGCTTGGCTCTGTTCATAGTAAAATCTGCCTAGCATCACCCTAAAGCTTACTCATTAACACATTACGTTCCTTTTGTTTACGCTGCACAAAAACAGTGTAAAGGGAAAAAAAGTGTAAAGATGACACATTAATCTTATCTAACTCTTGGAAAGAAAGCAAAAAACATTCCCAAAATGTCTACCATTGCAGAGTAAGTAGAGCGTGATGAGCAAGTATTAAATGCCAGCTTTTGTTCCAATAGTGCTACTCACAGCCTGGGACCAAACAAGTATTCAGATTCAAGCTCTAGTTAGAACTGGTCAACAAGGGACTCTGTGTACCTGATATCCAACAATTCATTTCATTTCATCAGTGTTTCTGATAGAAACACAAGGATGTAAAGCACTGACAGTTGATTAAATGAGATTTCAACGTACCTTTGCTATTCTCCGACCTGCACTCCTGCGCAGTTGTCTTTACTTTCTGAGGCTATCGCTAAATACTCAGCATTTCTGGAAGCAAAAGAGAAAAAAACAACCCTCAGTGGTCATCAGAATGGTAACTTTTTAAACTTTAAAACAATGAAATGAGTGGAAAAATGCAAAAAACAAAACATCACAGCTAGTTGTAAGACAGGTCTTTGTTCTTTTTTGACTTACAGGAGGTACAGGAGGTACAGGAGGGAGGTTTTGGTTTTGGTTTTGGTTTTGACTAGGGAAGAGGATGACAGGATGGGACGGACGAAAGACGAAAACGTGACAAGTAGACACAGGGAGCGTGAGGCGTTAGACAAAGAGAAACAATTGAAAACACACAAACACGATGGACACATTGATAATCTTAAAAACAAGTAGGTAAGAGGAAAAGTGGGAGGAATATGAACCAAAGAGAAGGCGTAACAAAGTAAAAGTTTAAATTATAGGTTTGACTTCAGCAACAGAACATGAATAAAGTTTGGCAGTATTCATGAGGAAATACACACTTTTAAAAGCATCATTTTCACATCAATTATCTTATTTTGAACACATCAGTGAGTTGGTGCCCAGTCACACCAGAAAGTGACAGCGAAATCCAGCTGTGCAAAATATTTGCTTCTAGAAGCTTTTAGCTGGCGAGCTAACTGCTAACAAGCTAGCCAGCCAGGAAAATCAGTTCAGTTCATGACAGTTCACAGCTTTTTTTTCATTTTCTCTGTTGTGTGCTGTTTACTCCATTTTGCTCTCATGACTGTATTTGATTCACTGAAGAGGTAAAAAAACTGCCCAAAACTTGCTAAGTATCACTTGGCTGTCAGTTAGCTTGAAACAACATCAGTTAACTGTTTGTTGACACTCACCAACAGGACAATAATAAGTTTTACAGGTTTATTCATTCACCATCAACTCCTGTCTCATAAATGCAGTTAAACAAAAGTGGAGCTACTAAGCTAACAAGCTACAACAGCTTACTTCAGTTTGGACTCTTTGGCTCTCTGTTTGCTCGAAGGTCACAACCGACAAGACAATTTGATACTGATCAACGGTGCAAATTTGTAGATTTGCGCAGATTTCCTTCATCCCTGTCGCAATAAGGTGCCATGCCATTGTTTCAACAGCCCATTTTTCTGAAACCCCAGTAGTCCTATTGTCTGACAGCCTGTTATCCCCAAAACAATCACCTACTGCTCTGAAATGACCACAGATGTATGATAGAACAAAATATGATTTAGGAAAAAATAACTGGAATTATTTTGACTGATGAGTTACATTATTAGAGAAAATATTAATTGTTACCTCATTATTCTCATTTCTATGATTTCTATTGACAAACACATTAAAATTATTATATTGTGATTTTTGAGGGAATCTGCAGCGAACAAAATGTGTTTTCAAGTCTGCAGAATATGACGTGTAGGCCAGGACATCTCTGCAGCATGACAGTATTTTAACACATATTTCTCCTTCAACAAATATTGTGCATCCTTTGATTTGAAACTGCAGCAGGACATGTCGCTATTTCGATAAAATTGTGACAAACTGTTTTGCCCCACTACATACGGCGCCGCTGTTCAGCCATCATCATAAAAGAGAAGTTTGTAAAACTGACGGGACACCTCTGCAATCAAGGTCAAGTATGAATTTTATTCATACTTTTATCATAACTATTATTATTTTATTATTTATCGTTATTTATTTTATTCATATGGTTTTATATTTCGGCGGTTTTATATTTGTAAAACTGTAGAGCCGAGAGAAGTGATACAAAAATCTCTGATGTCATCATAATTTAAAGTCCTGGAAATAAACCTGGAGACGAGAAACTTTTCGGGCGTATGCAACAGGCAAGCAATTCTTGCCTGAATGGACGTCGTCTTTGTGTATCCAATTCTTAATAGTACGTCAGTAGCAAATACTCTCCCTGCAACTGTTAGTTCAGTGACCACCGGCCCTGTCCATGGTGCTGAATCAGTGGGGATTTTGCCCTTAATAGACATTCTTTCTGATAATGATAATAAACTGTATCTCTCTACATTAAACTGTAACTTTATTCACTCTGCGCTGTACATCCATGTTGTTTATGTTGTTCTTCGTCTACTTTTGTTGCCACTATTGCTGCAACCTGTATGTGGCCTGCACTGTACACTGTAAAACATCAAGTTTTGGACATTGCCACAGAATTGCCAACAAATATTAGCTCACAATTCATCACATGGAAATTCAGAAAAGGTGACCAACAGTAGAAGTGTCCTGTGTAGAACACTTCTGACCATTCAGTTATCAGAGATTTGGCCATTCTTGGGACTTTATATCATTTGTGTCTGATCCCCGGCAGCCTGATCAATTTCTCATGTGGCCCTTCATGAAAGATAATTGCCCACCCCTGCCCAAAACCCGACTGCAGGGAGAGAGGGTATTTTTGGAACTATGGGCCCTCAGAGCAACGGGTGATTGTTTTCGGCGTAATGGGCTGTCAGAAAAATGGGCCATTCATCGGAGTATTGAGGTTTCTGAACAACGAGCCGTCTCTGTGAATAAAACCACACATCACAGCGATCCCACTGGAATGAACAGAATTTGACATTTAATACTTGTGTGACTGGGTCTAACCACAGATGTGTGTTGTTTCAAGCTTTGCACGCAGAGCAAAGCGCCAGAGAGATATATCGATAAATGCTGGACAATAATTACAAACACCTGCAGTATAGACTTGCCAAAGATTTGTTTGAGATCATTTAAAAACACTGCTTCCATTACATTTGTCACTGTCAGTAAACTGATCCACTCAGTAAACATCTTCATCACTAATTCATTAATAATCAAATTTAATGAATTAATGGCTGCCTATGTTAAAACTATTAATGGTCGATATATATCGTTATTGGATTCTTTAGACTCTCAAATATCCATGCAGATATTTGCCTTAAAAATCCAAACTTTATTTTGGGCTCTTCAGCAAACAGTTTTATAAGATTGGGAAGGTTGGATGAAAACCTTGTATCTCCAAAGTGTCAAGAACTGAGACGTACAGCAACGTTTTTACTTTTTAGTTTGATCATCTATAAAAGCACTAAATGCACAGTAATCCCTCAGAAAATGTCAAAACCAAGTCACTAAAACTGGAGTTAGAAGGTTTTCACATGTACTGTGATCAACATATGTGCATATGTTTGCCTGTATGTACATATGCTTGTATGCAGATGTATTTATAACACAAATACTCACGCTGCTTCTCGTAATGCTTCCTCCCCGGCTGCTGCTATTTTCCTGTAGCAGTAAATCATCTCTATGAGGAGCCAGACCTGCAGGCCGATGATGGACACGTACATCATGACCTCGGACACAATGGAAGCTGTTCCTCTGGTGGCTGCGCACAGGAAGTCAGGAATTCAAGGGTCAGACAAACGCCAAAGAGGCAGCCTGACAACGCTTTCACAAAACAAAAACTGCCTGTCATTATCGGGAAAAGTCCGATCAGCTAAAAATGAGATTTATTTCAGTGAGTAAGAGTCTCTGTAAATGTCAAAAGATATTTCAAAACTACCTCAGGCCAAGACAGACCTGCTTTTAATGCTCGCTCTGTCCCACTTCTGCCACTCAACCGTCGCTCTATCCACTCTGCTCTGTCACATGGTACATTCACCATATTAAAGGGATAGTTCAGATTATTTGAGCTGGGGTTGCATGAGGTACACATCCATAGTCAGTCTATTACCTACAGTATAATGGTCATCGACACGCCCCCAGTTTTGAGAAGTAGAGAGGAGCACCAGCATGCAAGCTCAGCATTTAGGGTCGCAATTATTTTTTTCTCATTTTCAGTTTTTCTTGTTTTTTTAAATGTTTTTCTCATTTTACTCAACAAATGGCTCTGCCAGACAAAATAATCTCAAACGATGCACAATTACTGCCATTTCAAGGCCGATGATTATCAATTAAAACATTTATGCTAAAGTCCCATGAATGAAAATGAGGCTGCCACTGTTTTCACATAGTTGCTAGGAAACAGTCCCTGGTTGAAATGTCCTGAGTTATTTCCACTCAACATAGCGCTTTAGGGCTCCATACTCTCTAACCAGAGTAATATCTGAAGGCTTACTCAGCCAAATTAATATCCAAGAGGTAACTGCCCTCTAATATGACATTTTTAATTGGCTAAATTCTTAATGCTAATTAATGATTAACATCCTGATAAGCAATATACTGCTGTGAACAGGGTCAACAGTGAAAATCTATTTTAGCAACCTATAAAAAGGCCCATTTTAAAAAATCAATATCTGCTTGAGTGTATGCTGCATTCAGGGTTCACACAAAATTCAACACTCAAATTTCCAGACTTTTGGTAGATTCAAACATCTACATGTTTAAAAATGTTTATATTGTAAATAAAAGTTTTAAAATCGAACAGTTAACATGCATATTACACTCAAAGTATGCTATTAATTGCCCAAGGAGATTGTAGCTTGGTACCCTCCTCCATGTTGCTGTCGAACGATTTTACACAAACTTGACAGCTAGTTTTCTTTTCTCATTTGGAATCCTTATTCAGTGTCCTTATCTTTAAAAGGATATTCCATCCTAACATCATAGTCCACTCGGTATGTACTCACCCCTATGCTGATGTGAGGATGGGTGAAGATCTTCAGTTCACAAAACAATCCTGGAGTTTCAGCAGAAAACAGGGTTGCAGCTAATGGCAGTGAATGGAGACCAAATGTAAATGTAAAAAAACAAAACACACAAAACAAACACAAAATGTCTCCATCCTGCTCGTGTGGTGTAATCCAAGTGTCCGCGAGCCGCGACATTAAAATTTAACCACAAAAGACGCCATTTACGCCATGTTTTTAGCCGAAATTTCAACTGTAGCATGTAAACATGGCGTCGATCTCGCGATATTTTCACATGTGCATCCATTAAGAGACATACGAAGTCTTGCGATACATTGGCACCGTGTTTACATGCTACCTGGGAGGCTACAGTTGACATTTCAGCTGGAAACATGGCGTAAATGGCGTCTTTTGTGGTTAAATTTTAATGTCACGGCTCGCGGACACTTGGATTACACCACACGAGCAGGATGGAGACATTTTGTGTTTGTTTCTTTTTTACATTTACATTTGGTCTCCATTCACTGCCATTAGCTGCAACCCTGTTTTCTGCTGAAACTCCAGGATTGTTTTGTGAACTGAAGATCTTCACCCATCTTCACATCAGCATAGTCGTGAGTACATATTGAGTGGACTATTACTCTGCGGTGGAATATCACTTTAACCTTTACCGGTGCTACCTATAGCCTATGCATATTATTTTCTCTTAACATATTGAATAAATAGTATTATATTATTGTTTACCCCATATTTTTAGTCTCTTTTATAAATACAGTACATGAGTTGAAATAAAGATAAATAATTTAATTTTCATGTGCAGCCTGTGCAACAACAATGAAATTAGCCACAAAGGTATGTTTTCTTTAAGCAGAAAGAGTCTGTTTACTTCATATTTGGTTATTTGTGATGGTGTGTAAATATTTGCTACATTTTCTTTCAAACTAATTTATTTGTGGATGTCTGGATTTTGTTCAGTTAAAAGACACTTGGGGCAGAGTTTGTTTTGCAGGCTCTGTCTTACAGGCGTAGAAGCAGCTCTGTGTAGGAGGAGTGTGCGTTCAGTCACACGTTATACTTCTTGCCTTGTTTTTGACGACATTAAGCTCGCTCTGGCCCACGCTCTCTCACAGTGGTAAACATTTTGGCTGCGCTGGGCTGCTTGCTCCAAATGCCATGAAAAAAAACAAACACTGAATTTCATGAATTTCACATTTTAGAAAACACAATAGGGACAAAAACAGAAATGTTTTTTGTCTTTTTTGCTCTTTTCCACACTTATCCAGACATGAACCCTGTATATTTAGTATATTTTCATCACTTTACCTGTCATCAGACATTCTTTTCCAGCGGGAAACCGGTGTTATATAAGCTAAATATTATTCTCTTCAAACCAACCAAACTCCATTCTCCTTCTACTCTTTAGCTTTTAACTATTTAAAAATAAAAGAATAGTTATATTGCACTTATTGTTCTTATCTCTTTTATCGTTCTGTCTCATTTATTCTATGTTTGTGTTGTAATTTTACCCCAGTTTTTGCTTTTGTTTGGCCTCTCTGTTATAGGTATCCTGCTCTTGCTTTGTTTGTCAAAGCACTTTGCAAACTGTTTTTAAAGCAGCTATAAAAATAAAGTTATTATTATTATTTATTATTCATTGCTTAGCCTCCGTGCTGGAACTCCTTTCCCCTTCTCAAAATTGAAGGCATGTCAACTGCTATCTATTGTAAGTAATACGTCGAGCAGAGCTTAGTACTGTACATCATACAACCTCACTTCAAATAATCCAAACTATTCCTTTACAGAAAAATGTATTATATTTTATAGCATACGCTGTCTGTTTTGGGCAATGCTTTTATAAAGAAACTGCACATAATATAACCAAGCAGCTGAATGAGTGAGGTGTCTGTCACTGTCCATGGTGAAGGATGTTTGCTGCTTCTGCTCGTGGTGCAGAGAGATTCTGAGACACATTTCTTTAAACCCTCCACCTTAATGCAAACTGCCGTTATTAGTCACAAGTCTGACTTAATGCACACAGACGATCCTTATTAAATTCTTAAGAGCTGGGATCAATGTGGGAATTCCCTTTGCTTCACTCATTCCTGTCTGGAAAGGCTCAACAACTTGCACTCAATGACCCACTGTAGTCACTGTATGCATCTGGGGTGGATTGGATCACTATCGGATATCAGAAAAAATCTAAATGTATTCAAGAAGCGTTGGAGCAGATTAAAGTTTTAAAACCAACTCAGGAGGCAGTTTTCAAACTGGTTTAAAGACTATTTTACTTTGCCACAATGTACTTTGAACATGTGACTTTAATATTTGGCCTTCTGTCAAATGTTTGTAGTTATATAGTGATGTAATACTTGTAGAGCACTGCAGTTGACTTCATCGTACCTTTAGCCACCACAGAGAGATTGACCACCTTGCTGACGACGGTGTTATACTCATAGTTGGCGTAGAAGAGGATGCGGTTGAAGAAGCAGCGGTAGGTGCCCGAGTCGTTGAAGGTGACGTTGAGCAGGTATATGGACGCATCCTGGATGTCGTTGCTCCTCTTACTTCCGTTCCAGTCCACACGGTCAGCGAACTGTTCGCTTTCGATGGTGGGGCCGTCCTCGTTGTAGGTGTAGATCTGGTATCACAGAGACATTGTTGCAGCTACAATGTTAAACTAAACCAAATGTGCAGCTACATTATCAGAGGAAGAACAGATCCTCTGTGGCAAACAGAGGATGCAGCACAGCTGCGTGTCATCTCTGGAGCTTTGATGATCTCTGTGGTGTACAATATCGCAATCGATTCCATATGAACCTTGTGATGACCTCAGCACTGGGCGCTATCATGCAATCGAGGGCGACTGTGTGAGTGTGCGAGCGAGACAGAGAGAGGGAGACGAAGGAGGAAGAGAGCTTGAGTGTGCGCTATATATGCATTTATAAATAGCTTGTGTCTTGAGGAATGTAGCCCAGGACGTGCTTGATTTTAAGGATGCTTGCAGAAGCACGAAACCTTCCTGTACTCTGCGGTGTGCTGCGTCAGTTACATTATGTGCTGGCATCAGACTTAAGATTCACCAGCAATGGTGCATCTGTTTTGTTTTGTTTGTTTACACATATACAAAATTTAAAAAGACGCAGTATGTCATGATTACAAAGGAATGTGAAGGAAAATTACCTAAAAGCCTTCCAGGGACAACATATTACAGGTAATAATTACAGTATTAAGTTTCTAAATATCTATCAGTAAAATGAAACAGTAGAAACTGACATATAGTTTGGGGTGGTACTTAATGTGCATTCCACAAACCTTTCACACAAATATAGTCATTAGACAGATATATGGAGCACTAATTCTTAATACATGCAAATATCCACTAACCCTGTCATTAACAAACATACACTCATGTGATATGACTTAATTTCATAAGGCAAGTAAAATAAATAGAGACATAAGCACAACCAAAACCAAGAACAAACCAGAGTTAGTGATTTGCTGGGACAGTAGAAAGATGAACTGAGAATTTTTGGTGAGTTTAATTTAGTCTCTGTAAAGTTTGAATGAAGCTGATGATGATGATGCAAAATGAGTCTGGTGAATCTGTCGAGAGCAATTTAACAGCTGTTTCTGTTTAAACAAAACGCATCTTCCTCTTTAAATTAAAGTCTCTCACTGCAGCGGTCCATTTCATAATGTTTTCAGACACTAACAATAACCACCTGAGCCTGTCGACAAGCATGAACAACAAGCAAGCGTCACCTGCTCTGCGTTTCCACCACCCTTCTCATCTTCCATCACAGTTAGTTTTATCGTTTGTGGTGATTTTGAGACTTGGTTTCGTAAAGTTTACAGTCTGTTGCATTGCTCTGTGCACAACAATGCAGATAAAAAAAAAACAAGAGTCGAAACTTGTTTACCAACCACTGCTTTCACCCACTGTCTTCAGTCAACCAACAGCGCACGTGGACTCTGGGACATTTTTTTAATACCAGCTAATATAAAAATTGATTTATGATTTCCTTTAATTCCTCACTGAAATCTTCTCCCTGTGCATTTCTGTAAGCTTCTATCTCTTGTATCCTGTAACTATAATGCACGCTGGCTGACAAAGGAAAAAAATCTCAGAATCTTGACTACAGGGGCTCCGACTAATGATCTGAATTGTCGACTATCTGGGGAGGGGACCTTTAAGGCAGACCATATGGAAAATATTGATTGGTTAGAATCTTTTAAACTGCTGCGGACACAAATTCACAAAATGTGAAGGCTAAAAAAATCCATATTTTGGACCCTCTGTACAATATTACTAAAGTGAGATTGTGAAGTGCAGGAATGAGGGTGTCTAACATGACAAGCGCTACACGTGGAATAATTATGAAATTGATAATTATATGCAAATGTCATGAAAAAAGGGTGAAGAACAAATAAACCGATCTGGAGATGGTTCACTTAATAAAGAAGGAGGACACCCAATTGAAAAAATAATGGCTGAAAGGAGCGTCTTGGAGATAAGCAACTTATTACTCTTGGTTCTCGTTTCTGAAGACAATAAACAGGCTCAAGTATTTACACTCACATGAACAAAGTCGGCCTCTCCTTTGGCCCTGAAGTACCACTCGACAGTGGCAGAACCGTCCACCTCACTCCTCCTTTTGCAGGAGATGCATCCCAGTTTGAAGCCCTTGCCGGCCACCGCCTCTGTGTCAGAGTCCACCTCTGCACAGGCCCCGTGACACTGGTACACTGTTAATGAAAAAAAGAGATATCACCACTCTGGGTAAACATACATGAGGCAGCAACACATGATTTAGACTGGAGGGTAATAAACTCACCAAACAGGCTGCAGAGAAGAGAAAGCAGCAGTAGGTGTGACACAGCCATGGCACCAGATGTTAGAGCAGCTGTTTTATTTGATGAGGAGCCTCAAGAAGTTGAAACTCTGACACCCCAGGTGTGGAGCTCCAAAAAGATCACCTCCAATTTTGTAGTAATCGTACGTTTTCTTTTATATTTTAAGAAGACTGGAGCTTATGTGTGTAAATTTTAAAAGCTGTGCATCAGTAAAGTGTAGGCTAATATCATAATATGTGTGTGTGAGGAAGCTAGCGGCTAAACATGCATTGCAAAGTGCAAAATATCTTCCTTGCACACCTAAATCGGCGTTATGATGTCCTAACAGTCCTGTGGAACCACTGTTAGTTCTTTGGCTCGAGCCAGAAACAGTTGCAGAATTTTTATTGCCACAAATTATTGCTGCTTTTTGAGACAATCCCTCTCATTTATCTCCATTCAGCTGATGCATCTAAAGTGGCGTACTCTCTGCTTTTAATTATCAAGTAGCATATGAAGCAATCCAGATATCTGGTGACTCACAGTGCTCCCCAGATCAACACCCTGAGATTTGATTATCTTGTTCCCTGAGGTCTTAATGTGAGATGCACAGAGCAATCATTAGACCTGCCCGGGGCCACATGCTCTGCTCCTCAATGTTGGCAAATTACAGACAGCACAAAGGGTTTAATAATGATAGTAATGATAATACTACTAATAATAGATGTGTGTTTATATAATGTGCAACATGCCAGCTACTGACTGAACGTCCACAATACACTTACACGCCAGTGCATATATAATTAATTTGCATGCTTTATGATAAGAATCAAATGGCTACCTCTTAATAACAGCTACCAGTATTTAATGCAGACCGAGTTAAAGGTCTAAAGAGAGTTATCCTGAAATCAAAGCCAACTGTCCTGCATCAGAGGCCTCCTCTCCTCGACCAGAGTCGTCTCCGGGAAAAATTTAAATCCTCTCCTCTCCTGCGATGACAGCTGAATGTGGAAAGACTCAATTTGGTTTTTTGTTGTTGTTCCACCTATCTGATGACCCAACGCTCCTGGAAGAGATGCTTCGGTCGTGCTGGCATTGCAGATAAATCTGCGTGAGCGCACACGGCTACATAAAAGCCCAACAAAGAGAAAAAAATAATAAAATAAATACGTCCTGCTCCAGTTCACGGCGTTTTTTCCTACGCCACAGCGGCAGCCGTGTCGCTCAGATCAGAGGACGCTGCAGATGCACTGCGGTAAAAACGGCTGCGAGCGTGTGACCGAGCAGATGCTGAATTTAGGTGACGATTGTTTAAAGCCGCTGCCCCGCGGCTTTTAAACCGGTACCGGCTTAGCTTTGACTACAAACTGCTGCAGGGCCCCTCACCCAGCTGTTTACCGCGCGTTTAACGAGAAAGAAAAGGCTTTAACAGTATCAGCTGTGGTGGCACGATGCACTGATATTTAGGTGAACTGGCCCTTTAACTGAACTCCAGTGGGGCGGGGTGATCCAATGGAATCTTTCTGTCAACACAAATTGATCATTTTGTATGGAAGATCATTACTGCCAGAAAAACAAACAAACAAAAACATCCCCGTGATAAATAAATTATGAGATAAAAAGTCATTGTTAGGAAATAAATGTCTACATTATGAGAATAAATAGTCAAAATTATGAGATGTCGAAATTCTGATTTTAAAAAGTCAGTTATGAGATAAAAATCATATCAAAAGTGTCAAAATAATTAGATTAAATAGTCACAATTATAAAATGTCAAAATTATGGGATTAAAAAAAAAAATCAAAATTATGAGATAAAACACCAAAATTATGAGATTAAAACATCAAATTTATGAAGTAAAATGTCAAAATTATGAGATAAAAAAATAAAAATTGTGAGAAAAAGTTTTCATTTTTGAGCTGAATGTCAAAATGACTGTTTTGAGATATTGAGATTAAAAAGTCTCAATTATTAGGTAAAATTATGAGACAAAATGTCAAAATTAGGAGATGCCGAAATTATAAGGTTAAAAAGAATCAAAATTATGAGACAAAAAGTCAAAATTATGAGGTAAAACGGGAAAATTAGTAGATGAAAAGTCAAAATGAGATTTTTAAAAAAAGCCAAAATTATTAGATCAAAATGTCAAATTGATAAAGTATAATGTCCAAATTATGAAATAAAAAAAATAAAATTATGAGATAAAAACTCGGTATTTTTTAGATAAATGTCAGGATTCTGAGATTAAAAAGTCTAACTTATTGGAAAGAATTTAAAATTATAATATAAAGTCAAATTGAGATTAAAAAGTCAAAATTATGAGCTAAAGAGTGACGTTATGAGGTGAAACAAAAAATATGAGCTAAAAAGTCATGATTATGAGATAAAACCCAAAATTATGAGGTAAAACGGGAAAATTAGGAGATGAAAAGTCAAAATGAGATTTTAAAAAATTATGTGATTAAAATGCCAAATTTATGAGGTAAAACATCCAAATTATGAGATTAAAAGTAATAATTATGAGATAAATCAAAATTATGACATAAAATGTAAAAAGTTATGAGATAAAAGGTCAAAATTAGAAGTGTATGATCATATATCACAAAAATTCCCAAAAATATTGAGAAATTATCATCACTCTCTTCTTTGTATCTCATAAAATGGCATTTTATTCACAATCATGACCTCTTACCTCATAACTTTCTTTTATCTTTACATTTAAATTTCATAATTTATGACTTGAATGGGCTTCCATACAAATCACTGGGTCAGTCAATAACCTA
>JAJHUR010076134.1:2488-19583 GCA_027495735.1 Lutjanus campechanus | reverse complement strand
CATTAGCATCTGATTATTTATCCAACTTTGACCCTGAACTGGATGATTTAATGAGGCAAGAAAAAAAACTTTTTAGCTATAAATATATTCCAGAAGCATTTAATGCACCCATTTACTTGGACTGCTAATAATGCTCCATCTTTCCTATGTGGAAAACAGGTAGCCATGATGGATTTAATACCAAACTGGACTCAAAGATTTCTAGTTTGAAACATTTTCTCTTATGATAGCTGCTCCTCCTAGAATTTGGTGCACCACAGGGCTGAAGTTTGGGGCCTCTGTGGTTCCTAATTTACATACATGATCTGTCTGATGTTTGTAAATTGACATATAATATTTTATTTGCTGGTGACATCAGTTTTTGATTCTCAGTGAAATATCAGAAACCTCAGGCTGTTGCAAAAAATGTCTCATTCATAGCAGATATTTCTTTTCATTCAAGTATGTGTGCAAGGAGTGCACAGATATCCTTTTTATAAGCTCTGATATTCTCAAGATTTTACATGCAAATGTGCAGTTTCTACACAAAATTTAAATGTTGATAAATTCTGCTACCTGTTTTTAGCAATTTAATACATCTAGTACCTTAAAAAACTACCAAAAAACAAACATAGTCATCAGCTGCAGATGGCATTCTGAAGAACATAAATGTCCTTTTTTGAATTTGTCACACAGGTACCAGGGAGACTACGGATTCTTAAAAAGTCTTAAAATGTCTTCAATTTGTTTGTGATAAGTATTAGATAAATATTTACTTATTGAATGCTATAATTGTGGTCTAAAACTTTCTAAAATTCACTCCAAGAGGAATAGTTGCGTTTGAACACCTCTGATATCCTGTCTAGTCCTCAAGGTTTTTGCTTCTAAACATATTTGGACAAATGTTATTTAACTCAACCAGTTATTGTTGCACAATCATAAAATTTCAGACCATTTATGAGAGCATTTTTGGTTTTGAATGTACACAGATGGTTGATTATTTATATTTATATTGATCTGCGTGAATATATAAACTACTCATATAGAATTGGAGATTGAAAGGAGACATATTTTGACTGGTGATTTTGTTAACCTACATTTCTCATTGGTTGTATCATGTGTTGTATTTTCAGAGCGGCTCGTTCATGAAGTGAGACAAAAGTGCCGCAGCATAGAGGGTAAGTGATGTGATGTGTCCTCTGTGTGCTCTCGCTTGTAGCAGCACTGGAGGGCCTCTCCGGGGATCAACACCCAGACTCCTTACACTCGCCCTAGTTGTTGACAAGCAAACCAGCAGAAATATATGCGTCTGTGTTAATAAAATGATAAAAGAGTGAAGAAATAACATTTGCCTGATTTTCCCTGCTTCACTAGCTCCCCTGTGAGTTCTCTCCAAACATACCAGCTCACATCATTAGATCTACACCTGCATCACAGCTGTTCAAATAATTTCATTGATGTGTGAAGTCGGAGCGCTGCAGCGGCGGTGGCGTGTTCACACCTCTCTGACCTCCACCCGTTAAATACTGACATACTGCACTTCTGTCTACAGACATCTGTATCTCCTGTGGAAGTCTGAATGTCAGCCTTGAGCACCCGCTGTTTGCTGGAGGAATGTGCCAGAGCTGTAAGGTAAGCTGTGATAGAGGTCATTAAAAGTCTGGGACTCGACTCCAACTGCTGCATCGTAAAAAAAAAATCACAGCTCCTTTCAAAGCTAATAATAAACTCAACATACTTAAAGCAGCACCTTAAATAACCCAGTAAAGTCTTTAAATATGTCAACCTGCTCACTTCTGATTTGTCTCATTTTGCCTGTTTTTCATAGAACTGCTTCCTAGAATGTGCATATCAATATGACGACGATGGTTACCAGTCGTACTGCACTATCTGCTGCGGAGGACGAGAGGTGCTCATGTGTGGGAACAACAACTGTTGCAGGTGAGGTTTCTGTTGGGTTCTACTGAGTGATGGAGGTGTTACTGGTGATAAAAACCACAAAGCGCCTCATGCATGAATCGTACATATGAAAAGATTTGATCTTAAATTGTGCATGCAAATGATTTAAGAACGTTTGTGGTATTCGTCAATACTTTTGTACTTCCTGCTTGTTCTTAGATATTTAAGAGCCACACATAAGCCAGTACACACAGAAGCCAACTTGCATTTTGTGCTGTGAAATATTAATAATAGATGATAGAAAATGTAATTAACTTTATGGAAACACAGAAGAAAAATATTATTCAACTATTTGTTCATTTAATAACTTTAAATGTTTTCACTTAAAGATGATTAGGTTACCGAGACAGATTCTTAAGAACCTGTGATCCTCAGCCATATCTCAGTCTGCTGTTCAATTGGTATTAAGGCTGGATTACTCCCAAATGGATGCATGCACGGACACGCTGTGCGCTTCCCACTTAACACCACAGTTCATCTAGTTTCCGGACACCGCTGCTTAGCAGAGATAAATCCACTGTGCTCGTGTGCACATCAAGGCACCATCTCCACATCCTTTGTCCTTCCTCAAAAGCTGAAAATCAATTAGATAAATTTCTAAATAATCTGTGATGCACAGAATCCTGAACGCTGTTGCCCGCTGGCTGGGGGGTGCAGGGGCGCACGACCTGGCTGCACCCCTGACAGAGAAACCTGTCAAATGATGCTCTGATGTGCTCCTCCATGTCTGATAAAAAGTTTCTTCTTTTCCTGTCCTTCAGTGTCATTTCCTTTTCATTTCTTTTCTTCTTTTTTCTGAGTTTAACGATACCTGTCAAATGTCAGTGGCTTGTTGGTTTGTGGTTTGCATGCGGCGCTTCAGTCTGCTGCCCTCATATGGATGTATTTGGGTGTGTCCTTATGCTAATTGCAAACTTCCTGGCACGTGCATCCAATTTAAGATCAAACGCGATTCATCAACTTACTCAGTTGGGTAAGAACAGACTCGACTGTCGGCTCACGTTTCATCCCACGTAGGATTCTTGTATTTTCCTCTCATGGCTTTGTTTAAGAAGAAATATAAGACAGAAGTAAGAAAACATTCATGCATGAGGCCCAATGTGCTCATCAACAGTGTAAATCATGACAGCATATTTTGTACAGAGAAGCAATATACTACATGTGTGCAGTGTGGTTGGCATTGACTACTTTGACATACTCACCAATTTAGCACGATTATTCAGAATATGACAATATTCTGAATTTGATATGGGTCATGTAACCAGCATATTCTGTGTGGATATTCTTAATTAGGCCTTAGTCAGCATTTTCCAACTAAAACAAATTAGATATGGCAGTATTATTCAGGTTTTAGGAGCATTCTTTGGACATGTGTATAGCACATTCATCTCATGCATCTCAACTGGGATTTTAACGGCAGTTTGTGACACACGTCCTCTCACCTGCTCATGTCCGGTTCTGTGCGTGGTAAACAAACCAACTAGCCAACGGTTTGCAAAGCTGGGGTAGAGATGCACAATATAAAGTCCACTTTTTTAGTTGGAAGATTTTTGAATATGCACAAATATTGCAATGGCCACCCTGCATTAATTTTGTTAATTGGAGCATGCGCAGCCTCATTTAAACAGGAATATTAGTGGAATATTGATTTTCACTAGACATGTAAGCAGCCTAGTAGGAATATTGTCTTTTTTGGAATAAGGGAAAAAAAACATATACAGTATATAATATTTTGTGCATGTAAACATAGTCAGTATCACAGTATACAAACAAAGTTCACAGTTGTCAGGTTTACAATCAACCGGGCTGCAAATTATAAGAGAATTTCCCGTAAATCTGCAAAAGAAAATGCAAATGTGTGTTTCATCAACTACTGCTGCTACTGCACATATTAGGAGTTTAATGCATGCATTGAGTCAAATTGTTGGTGGCAGTAATTATCCATCCAGATGCCATTAAAGTGAGGGCACAACAAGATGATGTAATTAGAAGAGCGGCAGTCAGACAGATGGAAACGCACTCACTGATTTGAAGGGAAAGGATCGTCACGTGGCAGCAAGTAGATGTTTACATCATTTCAGAGTTATAGGAAAATACATTCATACAAGACATGGTATAGGAAATAAAAAATGAATTAAATAAGAAGCCTGAGAGACCCAGTACAGCAAGAAATGAAAAGAAAACCTGTCACAGCAGGTTCTTATCTCTGCTTCAAAGAGGCTATTTTTATGTATTGAAAATGATTTAACTTTTAATCTACTCAGCATACACTCAGTGGATTCTACTGTATCTCTGCATTTACACAATCTGTCAAATCTGCCACAATATATAACAACCATATATATAGAAATGTAAAAGAATAAAATGAAAAAGACCTGTATTCAGTTGCATACTTTACAAACACAAGCTATTTAATATCCAAACTGATTAACTTCATTGATTTTTGTAAAAAAAAAAAAAAACACTCATTCTGAATTTGATGCCTGCAACACTCTGCAAAAAAATTGGGGCAGGGTCGTGTTTACCACTGTGATACCTCACCTTTTCTTTTGACAACACTCACTCTGTGTTTGGGAACTGAGGACACTAATTGGGGTCTCTGTTGTTGTATTTTGCGCTTCATAATGCGCCACACATTTTCAATCGGAGACAGGTCTAGACTGCAGGAAGGCCAGTCTAGTACCTGAACTCCTTTACCATGAGGCCACGCTGTTCTAACACCTGCAGAATGTGCCTTGTCATTGGCTTGTTGAAATAAGCAGACGTCCATGAAAAAGACACCATCTGGTTGGCAGCATATGTTGCTCCAAACCCTGTAGCCCTGAGCCAAACCGTCCACCCAGAACTTCCATTACTTTGATCCACACTCACCTGACAAATGCACATTTCTATATAGGAAAGTTCCCACTTCCACTCTGCTTTTCCAGCACAACTCATCCCTCATCAGTTCCATTGAGTTGTGTCCTCTTGGAGTATGATAATAATAATAATAATAATAATATCTATGTAGTATTTTTCTTCTTTTACAAATTTACCACATTCTGCCAAGATGTTCAACCCTTTTTCCATGTTCACATTATTTTTCTGATCTCTCTGCCATTACAAGTTTCACAGAAGTTATTATTTGTTTGATTTCTGAAATTGCGACGCCCGGTGGCATCCCTTCCGCAAATCCAAAATAATCCACATGTGGTTCTCTGGGACACTACTGAATCTCGGGATTGCACAATTTAATATTTGTAAATATTTCTAGCAAATCCCCTTAAGACAAATTGTTCAAATAAATCTCCATATGACACAAATACACCAATAGAGACAGCAGGATTGTGCTATTACTGCACATATTGAATACATAATAGAGGCTTTGTAGTGGTCACAGATCTCTCAGCAGTGATGTCAGACACGATCATGGAGGTCCAGTAGCTCACGACAAATATTATATAAAGTGCGGTTGTGTGCCAGTTGAATAGGCCACTGTTAATTATAAAGAAAGAGCCTAATAAAGTATCTTTGCGCAGCCAGACAAGAAGACTCAAGACAAATACTGCTTAGAATGGATTGAGCCTTTTCAGTCACATGTCGAGGCCAATCAGTAAACAATGGTTTACTGTGTGTTTAGATGATGGAATTTGACATTTGGATGACATTTTGATGATAACACGTTGCCTCTCAAAACACCCAAATCTCATTCAAAACCAGTGAAACTAGGCCTTACAGGTGTTAAACAAAGACTGATGCCGTTATTGCGTGACCTGTTTCTGACCTCTGATTGATTTAGAAATTGATTTTTGGGAGGAGAGGGCTGTCCGTCATTTGTTGTACAGTCATTTCCAGCTCCAAGGAGAGGTTAAACTGCTTACATGGCCGGCGTATGACCCTGAATTTATGCCAGCATCACAAGATCATAAATAGAGACAGCGGGTCTATTCTGGCATCACCTCCGTGACATGAAAATGGGAGCTTAAAGGGACATTTCACCCCAAAATTAAAAATACATGTTTTTCCTCAGGCATGCACTGCTATTTATCAATCTACAAGTCCAATTCCAAAACACGCTGGGGCTCTGTGCCTCTATTTAGTTGAATACAGTACAACGACAAAATATTTAATGTTCAAAATGATAAACTTTATTGTTTTTTGTAAATAGACACTCGCTCTGAAATTGATTCCTGCAACTTGTTCCAAAAAAGTTGGGATAGCAGCAACAAAAGACTGGGAAAGTTGAGGTATGCTCAAAAATACTATTACATATCATATTATTGTGATCGGGGATCAAAGGGGCGTCCTCGAAAGGCTCAGTCGTCCACAAGCACAAAAGGGGCGACGTTCACCACTTTGTGAAAAAAACGTGAGGGCATTTCCATTATTGGAGAGAAAGCAGACATCTCTGCGGCCTGTATGTCTGACCCCAAAATGATCTAAACAGATAAATAGCACTACAGGCCAGAGGAAAAATATGTATTTTTGATTTAGAAGAAAACTGTCCCTTTACTAGGACTGGTACAGATTTTTTTTTTTTCAAAAAGGGAAAAAGTTCTAATCCAAGAAAACCGTCAGTTGTTTTTCATATATTTATTGATGCTTATAACTCAGGATGCAGTAAAGGTCTTATACACAAGTTATTCCATGGCAGATTGCATGAAACAATGGTGGAAAAAAAAAGAGTTGGACAGTGAAATAACTGAAGACATGTGGCTGAATGCCTGGGAAACACAGTCGTCCTCCACCAACTCCTGGACCTGGAGAGACTTCTGTTGGAAAAACTTGATTCGCTTCTTTATCACTCCCAAACAGAAGTCTAAACAAACTGGCACTCAGTCCTGCTGCTGGAGGGAACGTAGAGAAATCATAGTTGATCATGCTCTTGTTTTCTGGCTCTGTCCCTCCATTCAGACTTTCTGGAACAGAGCGGCAACTCAGAAACCCGGAGTCATAGTATCAGTACATCATTCACATCCAAGATATCTCTTGACAGGCTAAGTAAAGATTAGACCCTATATCTTCTAAAGATCTCGCTGGCAGAAAATAAAAAACAAAGCACTGGCTTCAGAAAGACTATCACACTGCAGGCCTTATCAATATTGGTAAACCCCTACATCTTCTAGAACAGATGACTAACTTCATATGACTCCAAAGAATTGGAGGGAGAGCAGTGGGAAAATCGTGTGTTTATTTCACCAATGAGACGGATCTTTCATAATAACTGCATGTGCCATTTTGTTTTAAAGAAGAAGAAGAAGACAAACTTTATTAATCCCAGGGGAAATTACATTTTTTGACCGTAATTTCAAACACACACGCCCGTCCACGCTCCATACTTTGGTCCTTACATACTGAGCTACTGTCACCCCTTAATTCTATAATATTTTGTTGAATTATGTTTCCAACAACCTTGAAACACAGAGAAAGTTGTAATTTATTGAAGGTAGTGTTGCATTTCCTCCTAGTCATTGCTACCTAGTTGCTAGTTGCTATAAGATAACATAAGATATTCCTTTATTAGTCCCATGATGGGGAAATTTGCACAGGAGCAAAGTGGATCGCAAAATAGAATAGACATCACAAAGAAACAACAGTAACCAAGCAATATAAAGAGGAAGAGATATAAAAAAAAAACTGAAGAAGACAAACAAGAGGAAGAATAAAAATATATAGGAACAGTATATACAATGAACAATAAGTAGACTCAACAAATTTACACCATTGCACTAAGGAAAATATTGATATTACACAGTTGTTCTGATAGTATGAAGTGAAATTAAACCTTTTGTTGTTGTTTTTTTTAATTATTATTTGTTGTGTGTTTAAATTGGACAAATTTGCCTTGAATTACTGATCATCCTATGACCTCAGATTTGATTTTTTGATTTTGTTTCTTACTTGATTTTTGCCTGAAAAAGGCTGAGTATCCGCTCCACTCTGCTTTTGTTATTACCGCCAAATCCCATTAGCAGAGTTAGTGCTTTACTTCCCTCTCTGTGGCACTCAGCCCCGAGCCCTATTGAAGACTTCACTCTTTAAAAGCGGGTCACAGATGTATGAAGATTAATTTCCAAAAAAGGCATAATAATAATCTAATGGACAGCAGAGGCAACGTGGGAGGGGGGGCACAACATGCAACAGAGGCTGCTGGCTTTGATAAAACGGGCAGCGTTGCAGCAGGCATGCACCAGGTGTAACCATTCAGCTACTGAGGCTCAGTTCCTTTTGGGAAATATTTTCAGCTGCTCATTAATTTGGTGCACTTGTAAGCAGGACAAATGGAATATGTCCCCGGTACAACGGTGTGGCTCACTGATTTATTTTTAATCTTTTTTGGACGACATTGGAGCTCTATGGCACAGGGGACTGCCCATTATTCTGAAACCCCAGTAGTCAGGAAAATGGTGCATTAGTCCGACAGGGAGACGGAGAGTGATTCTACACATATCACATAGATGCAAGGCTGTCAGAAGCCGTTTTAAAAGAAAAAAGGTAACGCCTGCACACTTACTGACATGCTACAGAAGTTTAATAGCCAACGTTTCGATCCCACTTGGACCTTCATCAGGTCAGAATGTTTAAGGAATACATACCTCACTCATATTTATACATCAGCCTCAGTTGGCTGACTAGCTGTGCGACATCATGTGTGGTTAACTCTTCAAACCCCACTGGGAGATAAACATTCAGATACCCTTAACTATTCAATTAATGACACAGAAGAATTGCATCGATAACATATCCCAAACTTAGCGATGTAACTTCAAAATATCAAACTACATGAAAACATCAAATTCATCACCTCACACATGAAAAATCTGATCTGAATCCATTTGTCCAACATCCCATCATCCTGAACACATGGGTGCAGAGGCCCTTTGTTCTGAGAATACACACTCTCCATACAGTTTTTTCCCCTTTATATCTTAACGTAACTGGACGTACAGGAAAGGAGGAACTGAGGTCACCATTGTCGTCATAGTCAGGTGACCTTTGTCGTTGTGGTCACAAACACTTGGTTAACATTGTATAATGATTGCAGGTTGGTTGGGTTTCAGCATTAGAACCACTTGGTTAGGTTTAGGAAAAGAATATGATTAAAATGAGCCTTTTAGTCACGTCAGTTAAGTTACGTACGTGAGTTTGTGATACCAAAGTGGGTATTTTCAGAGCAAAAGGCCTTCGGAGTAATGGCCACTGGCTGTTGGAACAAAGGACTTTCTGTCCAGTGGGACTATTCAGATTTATTTTGGAATAATTGTCTATCAGAACAATGGCATGGCACCATGGCACAAGACAATAAGATACATCGGGCTTTGACTGCACAGATACTTGTTAGTTGGATCAATTCATGCTTTTTCTGGCCTTTTAATGGGATTGGTTGACAATGAGGAAAATATGCAGCATCACCAGACATTCATTTAATGACATAACCTCAAACAAGTTAAAACACAATGCAGTGTATGTAGACAATGCACACTATTGTCTCTGTTATCTGCAAAGACAGGTGGCTCTTGGCTTTGTTAAGCAGTCAAGTCAATTTTATATACATAGCGCCAGTTATCTCAGGCCACTTTTCATATAGAGCAGGTCTAGACCGTACTTTTTTATCAGAACATTAAACAGCTAAATATCCTGTTGTTCTGCTGGATACTAGATAAATTTGTCATCCCTTGTACTAATGTTAAATGAACGTCCTTGTTCTGTGTTCAGGTGTTTCTGTGTGGAGTGTGTCGACCTACTTGTTGGACCAGGAGCCGCACTCGCAGCTATCAAAGAGGACCCCTGGAACTGCTACATGTGCAGTCAGAAGGGCGCGTTTGGTCTACTGGGACGTCGCACCGACTGGCCCAGCCGTCTCCAGCACTTCTTTGCAAATAATCATGACCAAGATTTTGTGAGTACTGCACCCATTTTTTAGGCCATGTTTCACAGATGCAGTATTTTCCCTGGATGTCTCACGTTCTCGCCTCCTCTCTCTCTCTCTCTCTGTGTTGTATTTCAGGAAACACCAAAGGTTTACCCCCCAGTCATGGTGGAGAAGAGGAAGCCCATTCGTGTCCTGTCGCTATTTGACGGCATAGCAACAGGTTAGACAAAAACTGGATCAAAATCTGTATCATTTTACACCAAATGCCCCACTTTTTAAAAATTAAATAAAACATTTAGGTCAAGGCTTTTTGGAAATTATCGTAAGGTGCTAATGGGATAAAAAAAAGCAATATGTTGACAGAATATGAAAAGCTGTGCCTGTGGAAAGGCTATCATGGATTACTTTACATATATTGACCCTACAAGAAATTTAGTATAGGTAAGGTTTTGCTTACTCAAATGGTTCTGATATCTTGTCTTGCCTACGGACTAACAGTGATTTGTGCTTCTTTTAAGACATGATGCAAATACGCATTAATTCAGCAGTTTTTCTTCTTCTTCTCCTGTTATATTTCCGGTAGATTAGAAGTTTTGGTACTGTGGTAAAAGTGGTGACAGGCGTTGTGATTTCAAAATAAAGGATTCAGAAGTTAAAAGTAAAACAGCAGAGTATTTATTTAACATTGAAAATCTGATTTAAAAAACACTGATCACCAATACCATTTGCAAAGCGCGGCCCCCTGAACTTTTTTAGGCAAGTTTGGAGAGGATTGGAAGAATGGTGGGATTTGAGTGATCATTTTCAGTTCTACTCAGCATTGGATTTCTGTTTTTTTAGTCAGAGACATCTCCAGAGCTCGTCTAAGTACTGTCCTTACTTCACTGTGCTCTCTGACCTTTGACCCTGTGCTGTGCAGGGCTGCTGGTGCTGAAAGAACTTGGCATCGAAGTGGATCGCTACGTAGCCTCTGAAGTGTGCGAAGACTCCATCACTGTGGGTATCGTCCGGCATCAGGGTCGCATCATGTATGTTGGCGACGTGAGGAACGTCACGCGCAAACATGTGAGTGTTTTTTGTTTTGTTTTTGCTTTACTGGTTGTGTGATATTTGCATGATCAAGTCCCACATAAAGACTGCCAACATGCACAGACTCTTCAGTATGAAACATGGGGAATGAGCACATATTGAACGACTGCGTAAATACAGAGACAACACACTGAGTGATAGTTGGCTGAGATTACAGATGCATCGGCCTCTTAATAAAGTCCAATAAAGATACAAGGATACGAGGATACTTAGTTATCATTTACAAGGTTGTAAAATTAGGTTTTGTTGCAGTTTGCTCTTTAATAAGAGCCAAACTGTGGGAAATCATTCACTTTAGTTCACCAGTTCCATGGTAATTTTACCCTAATGATCCTCTAATAAAATCTAATAAGGGTCTAATACTGTCTAATAAAGAACACAGTATTTCTAGTTTTTGTCTTATTTGACACAAAGTGCGCCCGTTCAAGCATAGTAACCCTGAACAAATTTTAAAGCTTTGTCTTCAAATCCACGTCTGGTTGTAATTTACTGTTGAAACTCTGTGTTGCTGCTATTCTTGGCCAGCTCTTCCTTGTAAAAAGGATCCTTTATCTCAAAAATGAGAGGAACCCAGTTAAATAAAGGCTCATAGGCTCGTAAAGCCTGTGAAAAGAACTGAATCTGATGAGAAAGTATGAGAATTTCCCCAAACCACGCACTACATCATTTTATCTCCAGACTGCCAACACCAACTGACCCAGACTCAGTTCAGCTTGATCCGATCAGTTGTGACGTTCAAATCATATTTATAATCAGCTCAGCGGTCCTAATGTGTGTCTCTGCCTGAAGAAGCTCCAGTGCAGGCTGGTCCAGTCTCTGCTGTTGTTAAAACGGCACTGCTGTTATAACCGCAGGGCGGCCTGGGTCACAGAGGGCCGGGTCATAAAAATGAACATTCTGATTAATGGCTGATGGATCGTGGGTGGGAAAAGAGTGTGCGTCTTCCCAGAAAGAGAGGCTGTGTGTGCCTTTACGCATGAGAAAAAAGCACACTGGAGAGTTTCTTCAGTCCTGTCGAGTTTATAACTACAGTTTTTAGTTTTGCTGCTTGGATGTCTCACCTGTTTGCCGCAGTGACATTAGTGCGCACATGGAAACAAAACTGAAAGCAGCTTCTTTAATCATTAGTAAAAGGAAGTTAAAGAAAACACTCAGACATCAAATTCAACACACAATAAAGAAATCACCTGGCAAACCTGCACTAATCAACATCATTTACAGAGATTTGTCGAGGTGTGTGTCTCAAAATTGGAGAGAATATTTTGGTACGTTTGGGTTGGTGACGGGTGAATGATTTATGCCGACATGCGAACTCTGATGAACTCAGAGCTTATCTGCACATACAAATCGTGTCATGCAGTAACTGTTTCCGATTCCGGCAGGCACGATCACTGTCATTCTGTGCAATGCTACCAGCAGCACATCGACACGTCCCAGGAGCGGCTGTCCTCTCCGCTTCAAACACACGCCAAGTCTATTTTTGACAGATGCCGCATCAGTTAGCACAGAGCAGATTGGGTGGGCAGGAACTCAGACACAGAAAAAGTACTTTTCAAGATAAAAGACCCTGTGCTGACTCGCGATCATAAAGACAAGCAGAAAAAAACAAGACAAAAAACTATTTGACTACACAGCCATGGTGGAAGTACAAAGAGCAGGGAACGAGGACCAAATCAACAACTTCTGAGCAAGTCAACATAATCAGACGGGCAAGACGCTCCACTGCTGAAACACTAAGAAATGCTGCTGGTGGGGGCTGCAGCCGTGTGGAGGACGGATCAAAACCGTGGCACAGACGTGCCGTGCTTGATGAAATCAAACAGTAACGCAGCGTTACCTGAATAAGTAACTGTAATATAATTACTGCCTTGAAAATTGTAATCCATCACACTACTCATTACTGGGAAAAGTAATAATACTACAGTAACGAGTCAGTGAGTAATGTGTTGCAGCCCAACACCTACTACCACCTACTGCGGGCTGCACTGTAATAATCTCTTGTCTAATACCTCTTTGTCTGTCACATGACTGCCTCTCATATTAGTCATGGACTTTAGAAAGATGTCATTTAGTGTCTAACCTCATGCAAAACAATTTCATCTTCCCGTCAGAGTGCAGCGATGCTCTGATGACACTTTGTTTATGTTTTGTAGTATTGGTCAGATTGACTTGGTTGATGCATCTTTTGCTCATTTTGAGAAACTGCTAGTTAGTCTATTTGCTCATCATAGTGGATGGTAGAAGCTATGAACCTGTATGTTGGGATCCAAAGATAAATCTAAAGATAATTAAACCAATTAGAAAAAAAAATCATGTTACACAAAATTGTTTTTATTTTTTACTTTTCTCTTATTTATGCTTTTCTTGTGGAAAATATAGCAGAGGGGCCTCTAAAAAAATCCTCTAAATAAATTTTTGCGAAGTAAAGAAAGGGTAAGAATACAAAGGTGCTTTCTAAACTGTTTTTTCTAACAGTGGTGAGCCAGAGAGTGCTGCACACTCACCCTCCCAAACATAAAATCTGTAGCTTCCCTTATGTCTGACATTCAAGGTTTTTTAACATGCCAGATGCACATTTCACTGCCATCATATTACAAGATTCTTGGCCACTGACATTCAACATTTCCAAGAGAAAAACAAAAATGTTGTTACCGAAGTGCATGAACTCGTTACAGGTAGAAACCTAGACTAGAACACAATAAAGACATTTTTAAAGCCTCCACCAGGCTCCACAAAATACAACTGAATGGGTCATTTTGTTAATGGATTTGTGTTTGTTGCACAATATACCTGAACATTGGAGGATGGAGCACTCCATCTTACAACATATCATTATCTACACTATTTGTATACTATCTGTATCTGTGTGTTTCTGACTCTGTATCTTATCTGTGTACAGATACACGAGTGGGGTCCTTTTGATCTAGTTATTGGTGGGAGCCCCTGCAACGACCTCTCTATAGTCAATCCTGCAAGGAAAGGTCTTTATGGTAGGTGTACTCTTCACTGGTATAACTTTCTTTGTGAGGTATTTTTGCATCTTCACCTGGTCAGAATTGAAGCTCCTATCCAATACAAACAAGTTGATTGATCTGAATAGACAAAGTATCATCATTACTGTAGTTCAGCACTGTTTAACGGGCGCTTCTGTTCCACAGAGGGCACCGGCCGCCTGTTCTTTGAGTTTTACAGGCTGCTCCACGAGGCTCGGCCGAAGGACGGCGACGACCGGCCTTTCTTCTGGCTCTTTGAAAACGTGGTTGCCATGGGTGTCAGCGATAAGAGGGACATATCTCGCTTTTTAGAGGTCAGCTTCTCTCTGTCGGCTAGTTTATCTAATCCAGCAGGTCATCACTAGTCATAACTTCTACCAACGAGTTAAATCTTTGACTGTAGTACAAATATTTTATGATCTGACTCCAGTGACGACAGGAGTGATGGATTATGAATGCCCCCTTGTGGTACTAATTTATTATATTTAGACACACCATTAGAAGGGAAAAGTCTCATGCAAAGATCTGGTCAGCTGTTTAAAGTTTTCTTCAACTTTATTTGGGTTTTGAAACCCTTTTTAAATGATGGAGTTCTGTGAAAAATACATAGTGTTCACCTGACCCTAAATTGAGTTTAGTCAATCAATCAGAACTAATTCTTCTTAAAACAGCATCTTACCTTGGTTCCTCTCTGACTGGCATCTTTTCTCCTCTACTATATTTGGATTTCAGTGCAACCCAGTGATGATTGATGCCAAGGAGGTGTCTGCTGCCCACCGTGCCCGCTACTTCTGGGGTAACCTTCCTGGCATGAACAGGTTGGTGTGTGAATGGTGAGGGACATAAGGGATAATAGCCTAGTTAGGATAGTGACAAGTCTGTCATATATTAACTAAACTGAGAAATTAATGCTAAAGTTTTTTTGTTTTTTTTTTATACGACTTTTGTGCTAATATTTTGTAGCCTTGCATGTCCAGACTGCATCTCCCGAGTTTAAGCTGGGAATACACAGGACAGTTTTAGAAATATTGTGGTTTAATTCTACTGTACGAGTCAATCGTCTGCGGCCTGAGTGCTCTCACTCTATGTGTAAAATCTAAAATGAAACGACCTGTTGGCTCCTGCAGTCTACTCTTGACTATTGACAGTTATCAATAAAGAAAAAGCTCCGAGGCAGGTAGAAGTTTGTTTGTCAGCAGAGATGCTAAAGCTGATTTATAGTTGTAACAAGGCAGAAATGCACTGCCTTGATCGTCTGTGCCACCTTCTGTGCTGAAACTTGTAAAGATTGTCTGACAGCTGTTTGGGAGCAGTTGATCTGTCTTTGTTCCCCCCTGTATCCTGCACAGCAAACAACACCCAACACAGCTGGTCAGTCCACTTTAGTATCATGTAACTGACCAATAAGTCAACTTTAGATGACAGCTATTTAAACTAGTGGATATGAAATATAAAAAGCATTATACTGGCCAATTCTGAAACTGATCTTGGTGGATAGTTTAGGAGAAATGTGACATTTCTAGTACATGTTTATGTTATTTATTTGATCTATTTTCTAATTTTCTTTATTTGAAAATGACTTGAAAATCAAAAGCAGCCCAACAAGTTTTGTGTTGATCAAATCAGGTTAATGTGGTTTTTCCAGACTACAGTCATCAAAGCTAAAAATGTGCAGTTAATTTGACCAGTATCATCTAAATTTAAATTGTTGTTTTTTTTTCTATGTGTTCTTTGCAGGCCTTTGAGTGCTATGGGCTCTGACAAGCTGGACCTCCAGGACTGTTTAGAACACGGCAGGACAGCTAAGGTACTTGTGTAATACTTTGTTTTTTTGGGAAATGTCAGCAACACGTAACATGATCATGGCATGACTATGCCATGACGATAAATGCAGTTTAATTGTTTTGACAAAAGAGTGCCTTGGTGTGTTTTTTGTGCACACATGTATCCTTATTCAAAGAGCATCTCAAACACACTCAATTTGAGTCCAGGAAGCACTTCTACCCAAGCAGTTTTTAACATGCAAGATCTCGTGGTTGCTTTGTGTGTGCAGCTTCTTTCTCTGTCATCTCATGATTTGCAAACCAAGGAAACCATGACCACCGTGTGACAATCAGAAATGTAATCGTAATTAAACAGAACAACCGCAAAAAGTAAGTAGTAATACATGACATAAAAGAATTTGATTGCTTCAAGCAGAGCCCAGCAACTGTGCACACAGGCGGCTCCCAGTGGCAACAAGAGGTAACACTTTGAAGCTCAATCAATCAATCAATTTGGATATTGCACTTGTTCATATTGTGATTTCAGTCATTTTGCGATTAATTGTGCAGCCCTACAACCAAGCACAAAAAGAAAACAAAAATCAGATCAGAGCAATAAATCCAAATTTAGCACTAATGCTGTTAGTGTGAACATAGCCTCAGGACTCAGGACAGTAATATTTCCTCTCCTTTTTGTCAGTTTGGGAAGGTGAGGACCATCACCACCAGGTCTAATTCCATCAAGCAGGGCAAGGACCAGCACTTCCCTGTCTACATGAATGAAAAAGAGGACATCCTCTGGTGCACTGAGATGGAGAGGTATGTAACTATAAAGATTGTCTTGCTAAACTACCTTTCACAGCTCTTTCAGCGAAGAAACCAGAAATCTCAAGATTATCTTCCTGTTTTCTTCCCCTGTTCCTTCACCCTCCCTGCCCACTACTCCGTCCTCCTGTTTGTTTTGTGCCCGGCTGGTCTCCCCGTCAGGGTCTTTGGCTTCCCAGTCCACTATACAGACGTGTCCAACATGAGCCGACTGGCGAGGCAGAGGCTCCTGGGCAGATCATGGAGCGTCCCGGTTATCCGCCACCTGTTTGCACCACTCAAAGATTACTTTGCCTGTGTTTGAGCAGCGAGGAAAACTTAGGAACTGCAACTGTACGTTGTGACTAGAAATAAGAGCCTTGATCCTCAAATTATACTCCTGTATAATTTGCAAGCGAAACATTGACGTAGATTTCACATTATTTCTTGTATTTGAAATGTAATTCTTATTCTATTTAATTTTTGATATGTCATTTTACCTTTTAGCAGTGTTATCAAGTATTGTTGATTTGTTTGTGCAAGCTATACTTGAGACTATGCTTTCTTCTCAAGACACTGAGACAGAAACGTGTGTTTTAAAAGAGACAGTAACGTGATTGGAAAGACCACGAAAGATAGGAAGCTTTTTTTTTTTT
>JAJHUR010076133.1:0-14145 GCA_027495735.1 Lutjanus campechanus | reverse complement strand
ACGATGAAAGTTCTGCCCTGCACTGACGAGTTCTCACAGAACACAGCTCCAGTAGAGGTAAGAGTGTGTGTGTGTGTGTGTGTGTGTGACCAGTGTCTCTGAGGATTATAAAAATACCTCCAGAACAACAGTGAGTGTTTCTAAACGACCTTCTGAGTTTTTAAAACCTTGTAGAGGAACTGATGGATACCTCTGTGACCCTGTGTGAATGTCTGCCAAAAAACCGAAGCCTCTGAACGATCAGCTGTTCTGAATGCTAATGCTAACAGTTAGGTGAGCAATAAACAACAGAGAGAGTAGTGATCAGGATCATAATGATAACTGGACTGACTGAGGACTGTTGGTGTCTTGTATTACTGCAGAGCAGAGCGACATGGATACTTTGTGTGTGTGAACAAGAAAATGATTCTTTTTCCACTTTTCCAAACTTATAATAGATGAAAACGACACCTGTAACCTTTGTAACTGCACACAATAAAGACAAAATATGAGGCTGAAATAGTCTAGCTAATGTTAACAGTTGGTTTGTGTAATGTTAGCAGTTGTTCTGTGTAGCTAATGTTAGCGGTTGGCTGGTGTAGCTAACATTAGCAGTTGGTCGGCGTAGCTAACATTAGCGGTTGGTTTGTGTAGTTAATGTTAACAATTGTTCTGTGTAGCTAACTTTAGCAGTTGGTGGGTGTAGCTAAGATTAGTGGTTGGTCTGTGTAGCTAATGTTAGCGGTTGGTCTCTGTAGCTTAGGTTAGAGGTTGGTTTGTGTAGCTAACATTAGCCGTTGGTCTGTGTAGCTTAAGTGTTTGGGATGAAAGAAAAATAAATTAGTTAAATTTGACCAAAGCTTTCAACATCTTTCATCAAGAAAACACGCACAAAAAACAATAAAATAAATCAAATTGAAACCTTTCTGAGTACATAGTTGCTTTGTGAATTTCTGGACAAACTGTTGCTGAGTGTGTGAATTTTAAGGCAAAAAAAGACAATAATAAATCTTCTTTGGAGTCCGATCGACGTGTCTCTTTAGCGTCAGTTCAGGTTTAGAGTTTCTTACAGGCTACAGGAGTCGTATTGATTAATTCTACAATAAATGTGCGATCAATCAAGCATCATAAATCAGAGGTGGACGACGCTGACAGGACCAAATCAAATATTTAATAAAAGCAGAATATCAGCTGGATGAATATCGGTCTGCAGCTGCAGCTGACAGTCAAATTTCTGAGACGGAGAGACGAGGGAGGCGGGAGGGGGGGAGACGGTGTTTCTATTTCACTGCTGAATAGCTTTGAGTGACAGAGTCTCTTAGGAACGATTCACTGCAGGGGAGAGGAGGTGAAGTCGTTTTATCGTCGCCTCATCAAAAGCTGCCGTCTGAACCGGGGAAGACAGAGGGGTGGAGACACAGTGGGGAGGCAGAGACGGAGAGGAGGGAGGAGGAAATCTGAAGTAAAAGTTACACCTGCACTGAAAAATCTGGAGTCACTACAAACTGTGAACCTGCTGGAGACACTTTCCTTTGAACCGTCACAAGGAAAATAAAATTAAGTTTGATCCGAAAAGTTCCTCAGCTCAGTTTCTACTGTAGACAGACACAGAGGACGAGTGTCCAGTGGTTATTATAATAATAATAATAATGTAAGTAATGTAATTTCTTGTTACTTTTGGTTAAATTGTTGTTTTTAGGGCTGCTACTAATGATTCTTTCCATCAGATTTTCTCAATAAATCGATCAGTTGTTGGTTCATGAAATGTCAGAAAATGGTGATAAATGTTGATCGGAGCTCAAGATGACGTCTTGTTTTGACCAGAACTCAAAAATATTGAGTTTACTGTCAGAGGGGAGCAAAGAAACCAGAAAATAATCAGGATTAAGAATCTGAAATCTGAGAATTTTGACTTTTTTTCTTTTAAAAAATCGCTCAAAACGATCAATCGATTATGAAAATAAATGCAGATTAATCTAATAGTAGATCAATAATAGACTAATAGTTGCAGCTCTGAGTGTTTTAAGTTCATTATTAGGTTTATTAGTCTGTCCAGCTGTTCCTTCCTTTGTTGTGTGCAATTTATTGATTGACTGATTAATATTCCTCCTTGATAATCCAACTGATAATCCCCATTTGTCCAAAAGGTATCTATAATCTTATTACATCTTTTTTTTATCTGTAACTGTAATAGAATACAGTTACCCCTTAAAAAAATATAATTTTGTCTTTTATCTCACAATAATGACTTTTTATCTTGAAATTATGATTTTTTTAATATCACGATTAGGACCTCTATCATAATTTTGACGTTTTGTGTGATAATTATGACTTTTTATCTCATAATTTCAACTTTTATATCATAATTATGATTTTTAATTTCATTATTTTGCTTTTCTATCTTATGATTTTGTCTCTTTATGTCATAATAATGACTTCTTATTCTATAATTTTGACTTTTTCTATCATAATTTCAGGTTTTCATCTCATAATTTTGACTTTTTATCTCATAGTATTGACTTTTTATATAATAATTATTATTATGATATATAATTCCCTCCTCAGTTCGTCAAGGAGTTTCTGAGTAAAAACGACACCATCCTCCAGTTTGAGTCTCCGTCGGTGAACGTCTCCCCGGACTGCCAGTCCCTCAGGACGGTCCTGCACCTGGACAACGTGATAGAGGATCTGAAGGGCTTCGACTATCATCCCGACCCCACCTTCAACAACCTCACCAAGAACATGATCACAGAGACCGGCATCATCATCGTGACGGTGAGGGACAGACCGGTAAACTTTGAATATATCGCTCTGCATCTTCTGCTCTGGTGACCTCACTCTTCTGTTTCTCGCTCTCGTCCGTCAGGGTCGAGGATTCTCCAAGGCGATGACGGCCAAAGAGGCCAAGGCGTATGTCGGAGACGCGCTGTGTCACGTTAACATCCTGCAGGTAAACACGCTGAAAGGAGCTCAGTGAGAAATCAGGTTTCTGATGGAGTCACACTGTAAAGATGAGCTGATATTAGTATTTTATTAAACGCAGGATATCAGACTGTCACATTATTCACGTCTAAAACTGCCGTGATGTTGTTTTAAATGAGTCTGGGAGGTGATGCTGTCATGCAACAGAGACAGAAGCTTCCAGAAAATTAAATTTCCTTCTTTCAGAATAAAGGGAGCTGCACGTTCCCAGAAACAAAAATATACTTGTTCGGATTTTAACGATTTCAGTTCTGCTTATCAATTCTGATTCTTTGAGGGGTCAAATCAGGTCACATGCTTATTTTACTTCATGCAAAAATATTTTATGCTTCCAGCTCCCTTTTAATTACGCAAATAATTAAAATTTATTTATATCAATATGCTGATACCAGAGCTCTTTTTCTTTTACATGAGACTGGAACTGAAAGTCAGTTTAGTGATGAAAGTCACAGTTTTCACCATCTGGGAGTTTTTGTTTAATGTCCATGGCGTCCTTCAACCATTGTGGGGCGCCGTAGGAAAGAAACAACAAAATATTTCTGCCTCACAAAATAACTATAAAGTCTTTTTTTGAGTAGTATTGGAAGGTTTTAAGTCTTTAAGACTCCAAAAACTATAAAAATAGAAAAATTTGAGAAGGAAACAGCTAATTGACAGATGCAGCCTGGGATATGTGGTTTTGAGCAGCCATTGCTTGGCTGTAAAGATTTAGAAACAGTATTTTATTCCACAATTGGTGGCACAGTTCTTTAGTTTAGGAGGGAAGCTTGTTTATCAGTCGATCAAATGTCTGTCGATGTAAAGTTCAGCCCGTCATCCTGAAAAAAAATCCCACTAGTGTGAAAATATACATTGGAGTTTGAGTTCAGTGACTGCCTGTCTCACTTCCTGCCAAACTCCATTCACATTTTGCTCAATTTAACCGTTATAACCATCTGCTCCTTCTAAAACATTATTAATGATCTTTTTACGACTCATAAACAGACACTTACTCTTTCGGTGCACATTCGGCATTAATTTGAACTCTAATTACCCTGAAACAAGCAAACAGTAACAGTTATTCCACTTCAGAAGAGACATTTCAAAGAGGGGCCCCGCAGCTGCATGATGGCCATTTTTTGATTAATTGATTCTTTGATTTTGATTGTGTGTTTGGTTCAGCTGAGTGACTCCGTTTTCTTTCCCTCTTGTCTGTCGTCTCTGCACAGGACGATAAGTTGATCCTGGAGGCTCCGTCCTCAAAGCCCAGAGCGCGATCCAAACGCCAACGCAGGGACACGACCAACGACCTGCTGGAGCTCGTGGTAAACACAGTTTTACAATTTCACTTTTATACTTCGTACGAGTACATTTCAGAGCCTGTACTTTTTCACTTTTACTCGAGCTAAGAAGTTGAATCAGTACTTCCACTTTTGCCGGAGTTGTTTTTTACCCAAGTGTCCATTCTTCTACAAGAGTAAACAATCTGTGTACTTTTGCATCTCTGGAGAGAAAACAAACATCTCAGACTCTGCTGCTCACACTACAGGCCAGGGGGAATTGTCATGTATTTTTCATTTTGTGGTGGACTGTTCCTTTAAAGTGGAATGTTCTTTATGTTCTGTCTGCAGGTACAGTTCGGTCGTGGCGAGTGGTTGGTGGGTTCAGTCTACTACGCCAGAAAAGACGACATTCCTCTGGCTATAATCATCCCCGCAGTCATCGTACCGATGCTGCTTTTCATCGCCGTGTCCGTCTACTGCTACAGGTTCAGACAAATCATCACAAACACGTTCGCTTTTCTTTTTGTGCGCGCGGATGCATTTAAACATCTTTGGTGTGTGTGTGTGTTAACTAACAGGAGGAAGAGTCAGCAGGCGGAGCGAGAGTACGAGAAGGTGAAACACCAACTGGAGAATCTGGAGGAGAGCGTTCGAGATCGCTGCAAGAAGGAGTTCACAGGTACACGCTCGCCTGACTGCTGTGAAGTTATTTAGAGACGACTGTGAAAAGGAGTGTTATCGCTGTTTTACACCATTTTTGAGACACTGATTTTATTGTAGCTCTCCTGTAAAAGTGTCTCAGAATTAAAAGAAATAGTTCAAATTATTTGAAGTGGGATTTTATGAGGTACTTATCCAGAATCAGTGTGGCTTCTTTTCTTCTGTTTTTCTCTAATTGTATCATTTTTTCATTTATTACTTTTCATATTATCTATCTTTGTCAGACCTGTATTTGCATTTTGCACCCATGATAAACCTTGTAGGCTTTTGGTCTCCCTTGCATATTCCTGTTATTATTATTTATATTGTTTTGTTTATGTTTTTTTTTAATATGTGCTAAATAATTTCACATCAAATCAACCCACAGTAGATGGCAGTCTGGACACCCTCAGTTTGGAGAAGCAGCAAATTGTATTTTAGCCAAATCAATATCAGTTTAAGTATACTGTACGTTATATTTGGAATATTTTCACTGCTTTATGTTGCCGTCAGGCCGCCATTTTTAACAGGAAACCACAGTTATATAAGCCAAATATCGCTCTCTCCAAACCAACCAAACTCCATTGACAAAATCAGTCATTTTACGTTGCAGAAAACATGAGTTGCTGGTCTGCAGCTTCCACAATGTGTTAGTTTGTCTGTGTTATTATGTGACCTTGGTTTTTAAAAAGTTAGTTTGGATTCACTAAAGCCACACAATAACACAAACAAGCTAACCAGCTGAGGCAGCTGTAAACCAGCAACTCCTGTGTTCTGCAAGGTAAAATTAGGGATTTTTCCAATGGAGTCTGGTGTGTTTGAAGACAGTGATGTTTGGCTTATATACGACAGTTTCCCATTGAAAATGGCTGATTGACGGTGAGCTAAAGCAGTGGAAAACATTCTAAATATAGTGCACACTTTAATTGATATTGATTTTTTTCATTGTTGATCCCGTCCGCAGCAGTACATTGATTAACTTCCTACAGCAGCACTCCTCCCTGATTCTCCGATTGGGGGTGTGTCGACTGACATTTACTGTAGGAAACACACTGACTGTGGATGACAGTAAAAAATAATCCAAATGATCACTTTAAGCTGGTTATTTTCTGTTTATCTATATTGCAGAATTTATTTTCACATTTAAATCCTGAACGGTGAGGAGCAACAGAGAAAATAGAACTGACAGAGAACAGACAGCTTATTTCCACCATATTGGTGCTGCAGCTGCTGGCTTGAGCACTAATATTTTGCTCAGGTATTTATAGCGTTGACATCTGCCTCAGTCTCAACACAGGAATCAGAATCGTCCAGTCGACTCAGAGCTCACTAAGCTCGCCAAGACCCACGCGGAGTCTTCCAGCGTCCGAGCCAAGCGGCAGACGCAGCACAAACTTCTGTCCGCGCGGCTGAAGCTTTTTTTTGTCAGCAGTCTTGTCACATGTCACGTCCGCAGATTTGAAGACGTCGCCGCTTTGACAGTTTATCTCCATAATGTGAAGTCCTGCCAGCGCGATTCAGCAGATCGGGCTTTGGCTCAGACATCACAAACTTCCCTGCAGGTCTTTTTGGCGAGCTCGGCAGACTGAGCCGAGAATCTGACAGCTCCGTTACTGAGCTCGGGGGGTCAGCAGACTCTTCACATGTTGGACGTTTCCAAAGAGACTTAAAGAGACGGAACGTTCAGTCAAAATGGTTGAAAACTCCTGGTTCCTACAGGTATAAAACATAAACACGTGTGCCAAGAAGCACAAGATCCACACAATTCAAGAAAATCAAGGAAATCCAACTTCATAGAACACTTGTGGCTCCGTCTTGAGCTCCTGAGTTACTGTTACTGTGCCTGTCAAGCTCTCTGTTCTTGTGCAGTGCACATATGCTGTTTACAGTAACATCAGAGGTGGAATTTAGTGTTGAAGTTTTTTAACAGTAAGTTTCAGTGAGTTATTTAAAGATGGATAAAAGCAGCCTCATTATTTCGAGCCAGCCACTGTGAATATTTCCGGCTGAAATGACAGCTGTAGCAGATTTTTATCTGCTGTAGCTGTTTCAGTAAGTTTTTGATTGAGCTGATATTTTTGGCAAATGTAACGCTACCTCGGATAATTAGTTTTGGCAGGGGTCTGCTGGAGTGTAACTTCCCCAATTAAAAAATAAAAAGCAGGATTGAGCCGCTGGCTTTAACTCTGATAGCATCCAGGATCTTCAATATTACACAGTGGATGTGCATGTTGTGAGCTTAATTTGTGCAAACTAATGTAGCGTCTTATGCTAACTCTTGGGCTTAGGAGGAATGCAAAGTTAAGTTACTATGATACTACAGTAAGCTAGTTAGCATGGGATGCTAATAGTGTGCTGCAGGAATGAGAAAAAGTTTTTTAAACCAAACAAAAAAGTTTTTAAATCTGAAGAAACAAATAAAAAAGTTTTTTAAAGTAATTAAAAAGTAACCGGAGGTAACCGGGGCGATGCTAACTTTTAGGTTGGCCAACAAAAATACATCGTCCCTGCAGCTCTCTGTGATTTTATTTCTCATCAGAGGGAATAAACGTACTGTTTAGTCCATCTTTTACACTTTTGTTCTTGTGCTTTTGTTTTGGAAAGACTGAGAAAAAGAAGCCACCGTCCAAATTCTTCACAGTATTTCTGTTGCTGCAGGCTCATGCACACCTTTACAATATGTTATACAGTATACAACACACACCTGTAGGCAAATAAATAAATAAATGGCTGAATATTTTATGATTTTTCTGTGTGTGTGTGTCAGATCTGATGATTGAAATGGAGGACCACACCAGCGACCTGAGCGAGGCTCGGATCCCCTTCCTGGATTACAAAACCTACACCGACCGGAACTTCTTCCTGCCCTCCAAGGACGGCGCCAACGACGCCATGATCACGAGAAAACTGCAAATCCCAGAAGCCCGCAGGGCCATCGTGGCTCAGGCGCTGAACCAGTTCTCCAACCTGCTGAACAGCAAAACCTTCCTCATCAATGTGAGTCTGAGGGTTTTGGTGGAATTTTGGCTCTTTCTGTCATCCGTCTTCTTTTTCTTCGCTGTCAGCTGTTTCAGACTCTCAGTGAGGTTTTTCTGCCAGTTTATTTATAAAACTAATTTAAAAAATCCTATTTTTAGCTCCTGCACCAACAATAAACCTTTCAAGTTGCCAGCTGGAGGATAATTTTCTTGCCAATTTAATTTCTGTGAATCAAATTCCAAACACTAATAATAAATGCCAGCATATATTTAAAAAAAAAAAAAAGAAGAAGACCACTGATTTCCTTATTTATTCTTTCTCCCATTGTACGTAGCACCTAATCAAAGCTGATACTGAGTTGCAACGATTGATCGATTAGTTTTCAGCTCTTTTGATCAGTTGTTTCAGTCATTTTTCAGGCTGAAATGTCAAACATTTGCCGGTTCGAGCTTCTTAAATGTGACAATTTGCAGATTTTCTTTGTCATTTATGACAGTAAATGAAGAGTCTTTAGGTTTTGGACAAAAGAAACAGTTTGAAGACAGACTTGAGCTTTTTTTTGTTTGTTTGTTTTTCTTGACTTTTATCGACTAAACAATTTAAGGCTCTGTTTCTTTGCGTTCACTCCTTATGGACTTTATATTTTATATTTATATTTTACTGTAATTTTGGAGCAATCTGACACAAGAATTTCCTCCTTAACATAAGACATAAGATAAGACAGAACTTAATAAAGTTCTGTCTTATCTTGTCCTTAAAAAAAATCATCAGATTTATCAATAATTTAAAAAAAATAACCATTAGCTGCAGCCCCTTAGACAGTCACAAGACTTGTAGCAGTAAAACGAGACCCCATAATCTAGACCAGGGTCGGGACTTGGTTCCTAGAACTAAGTGGACCCGTGAAGAAATCTAATGAGCACGTTGATGTTCCTCAGAGGATGAAACCTTTTAAATTTGCACCGTAGCTGCTGCTGAGGTCCCTGAGGTCTCCTGGAAGAAATCCCGAGAGGAAAGTCGGAAAAACAAAATGGTGATCCATTAAAACTCACCTGAAATAAAACATGGACGCTTTTAGTCCTGTTTAGATAGAAGAGTCGAGAACTTCAGCCTCTTGTGGCTGAAATTGTTACTACAACAACAAACACTTAAAAAAATGATCCTCGCACATGAAAAGAAAACCTTTTTCATCAGTTCTTAAATCAATTTTCTCCTCTTTTGCCCCTCAGAGCTTCCATACATACCTGATAAGAACGATGCAATATGTAAATAATACAAAATACAATTTTCTTGTTTTAAAAAAAGAGGGCATATCTATATCTATATATTTTTTAAAGTTTCTTATTCTCAAGTTTCTCCTGCGCTGTCTGTCAATGTCACTCATGTTCGACCAGAAAAATAAATCCAACTCAAGGTCCACCTTGGGCTTTTCTTTTTTCCTGCTCGTGTTTGGATTATTAGATGCAGTTGAAAGCTCAAGGAAAAGCTGCTGCGAAAGCAAACTTTGAGTTAGTTTTGCTTTTTTACCAACCTGTTTCTAAGGTCGAAAATAAACTTTCTCGCTCAAATACAGTCATGATTTTTCTTTAATTCTTAATTTCATTGAAAAAAACATTAATGCATACTTATAAGTATCCAGTATTCTAGTAAACAACTAGATGAAATGATTAAAAATAGATAAATTAAATTATCTGAGACTCCGTAAGTTGAGTTTATGATGCTCTCTGTCTGTAGTTCATCCGCACGCTGGAGAGCCGTCCGGACTTTAACGCCCGGGCTCGGGGTTATTTCGCCTCCCTGCTGACGGTGGCGCTGCACGGAAAACTGGAGTATTACACGGACATCATGAGGACGCTGCTGCTGGAGATGATGGACGAACACGTCCAGAGCAAAAACCCCAAACTCATGCTGAGGAGGTGAGAGACAGAAAGACACAGAAAGCTAATGATCGAAGTGTAGAAAAGTCTACGAAAACATTGTAATATCCCTCTCGTACGCATGCATTTGTATTTATTTACACTGTTAAAAGTTTTAATTGGTTTCTGTCGGTTGTAATGTTTTATCTTTTGTCTTGTGTGTGTGTGTTTGTGTGTATCTAGGTCAGAGACGGTGGTGGAGAGGATGCTCTGTAATTGGATGTCCATCTGTCTCTATCAGTTCCTCAGGGTAACACAGATTCTCTCACTTATTCTTTGTTGTTTTTTTACTCTCCTCTGGTGTGTTTTTTATTTCTTTTTCTCTTCGATCCGTTTCTCCAGCCTCCTGCGTGCCTTTCTTCCTCTTCTTCTTCTCTCTTTCTCCGTTTTTTTTTTCTTTCTCCTGCTGCTTCAGTTATAATTGACTCTCAGAAACTTCTCGTCTTTGTTGAAACCTGCTCGCTGCACCTGTATTTTCTGCTCTCGCTGTGTTGATACTGACAGCAGCAGCTGATATGTTGTGCTGATGTTCAGTGTTTTCTATAATTTAACACTCTTGTACCAAACTTTGTTTCACACTTCAGCTCCCGAACAAGTTTTTTTTTTACACCGTGGACATTTTTTATTTAGTTATTAAGACCAGCAGTCGGATGTGGATTGAATTTAGTCCCTGAACTTTAACAAACACATCATATAGACTTTCACAAAGTGCTCATTTTAATTTTATTGTATTTAAATACTTTAAATAGACAGAAGAACAGTGGTGGAATGTACATATATTTACTCAAGCTCCGAACCTAAAGGATAACTTCAGTATTTTTCAACCTGGACCCAATTTTCTCTAAAACGGTCTGCAGTGTAAACGTCAAAGTGTTTTTGAGAGAGAGACAAACCTCTTTGTTTAACCAGAAACAGACGATTTATCGCTCCCATCAAACCCACCAAACTCCATTAACAAAATCAGTGATTTTAGCATCGTGAAACACCTTATTTAAACTCGACGGAAACAAAATAAAACTCACTAAAACCGTCTTTGTTCGTCTTTCCACCACTCCAACAATCACCGACTCTGGTTTGGTTTAAATAAAACCTTAATTCACAGAGTTAGATGTGAAAATATTCTGGCTCAATATGCTGATTTCTCGAGTTCTGATTTCTCGAGTTCTGATTTCTTGAGTTCCAATTTCCGGTTTCCGATTTCTCCCCCTTGCTTCTCTGATATTAATTTAAATTGTACTCGGTATTCAAAGTACTTAGTACCAAAAGTAACTGAGTAGATTATGTATTGTAATGCATACTTAAGTACGAGTAAAGCTACAATCTTGAAAATCTACTTCTGAAGGCACAAGTACCCCCAAAAAACGACTTAATTACAGTAACTTGAGTTTTTGTAATTGATTACTTCCACCTCTGATGAATCAATAGTTGCAGTCTGATAGAAAATAGATCAAAATGAGCTCCAGCTCAACTAACAACAGTAAAATCCTGCTTTTACATTAAAGACGGAGTCATGTTCATCTACTTTAAGTACATTTTCCTGATTATCCTTCATTTTTCAATGCGGGACTTTTACTTGTAACAGAGTAGTTTGCACTGTGGTATTTGTACTTTTTGTACTTTAAGTAATGTCTCTAAATAATTCCTCCACCACTGCAGAAAACTACCCTCACTTTTCCTTTTGTTTTTTAACAAACCTACAAATAAAATGTGTTTAAATGAACAACTCTACTGGAATAAATAATAATAATAATAACAATAATGATTCATTGCATTATACAGAATGTTGTTAACAGCACTTTTACACCTGCAGGTTGCCAATTTAATCAAACTGTTCTTGGCTGCGGCTGTAAATGTGTTTATGGACAGAAGTTCAGCAGACGCCTGTGGACAGAGAGAGCTGGATCAATTTCAAAAAAAGGAAAAAAAAAAACAGCTTTGCAATCAGCAGAGCTTAAAGAAAAGTCTGGTATCAGGACCGATCTGACGGTTTGTGTCCTCGTTTCAGGACACGGCAGGAGAACCTTTGTACAAACTGTTCAAGGCGCTGAAGCACCAGGTGGAGAAGGGACCGGTGGACGCCAAGATGAAGAAAGCCAAATACACCCTGAACGACACGGGGCTGCTGGGAGACGACGTCGAGTACTCTGTGCTGGTTAGTAACACACCAGACACACACACACACTCTGCAGTGTTGATCAGAGGGAATGTTGAAGGTCAGAAACCGCTGATTTATTCCGTCTGGGTTTGATTCAGTGTTTTTAAACCTTTTTATGCATCAAAAAAGTGCAAGTTTTCCGTGTTTTCTCCTGCGCCGCCGCGTTGTCGTCGGAGTGAAAAATCCTCCGAAATCAGAATTTAGATGTTGAGCCAAAAAACAGCTTATGAGTAATTATCATTTAAAACATGTTGATATTTTAATTTAGAACTGAAATGATTAGTTGATTCATTCCAAATCAACAGAAAATTAATCTCTAACTATTTTCATTATCAGTAGTTTCGGACCCCCAAAAGGTCACAGTGTGATTTTTTTTTTTCTCTTTTCGTGAATTACATCTGCATAGAAGAAGACGGAGCTGTTTTATGATTTAGTTTAGATCAGTGGTTCCCAACCTTTTTTCCAGGCCCCCTGATTCTCGTCAGGAAGTCAAACGCAGAAAACACACAGAAAATCTGTTTTGGTCTAGTTTTCAAAATAAAAGACCCTGATCATAAAAACAGACAAAGAAGAAACTTCAACAAAATTAGGCAGATGTTTCAGATGTGACTCGCTACCAACAGGGAAGGAACGCAACTGTAGTTTAAAAAAGAAAATCCCATCATGACATTTTAGAGGCTCTGTAGGTTGCAGCTTCTCAGATTTGCAGCTTTTCTCTGTTTTATTTTATTATAAACTGAATTTCTTTGTTAGTTAAACAATACAAGACATTTGAAGACACTTTCGACTCTGAGAAAGTTTGACTCTTTCACTGTTCTTTGTCATTTCTCAGAGTAAATGATGAATTCATTAATCAAGACAAAATTCAGCTCATGAAAGTAAACCTGCTCTCGCTCCAGAGTCTGCAGGCTTTGCACAGTTTAGGCCTCGTGTGTGTGGTGTGTGTGTGTGTGTATCTGACAGACAGGTGTGTTTGTGATGTCAGACTCTGCAGGTGTTGGTGCACGGGGAGGGACCAGATGTGACTCCGGTGAAGGTGTTGAACTGTGACACCATCTCCCAGGTGGGCTTGTTTTTCTCTCTCAGGTTTTGTTCTCAGTCTGTTTCTGCACCGCTCTTTACGTCAGGAGGAGCTAAATATTTTATTATTTCTGCTCCCCGGCGACGTCAAAAGTTTCTCACTTCGGGTTCCAGACAACTTCAGCACATGATTTTATATCATATAGGCAGAGAATGCGTGTTTCTTTACTTATCACCTTTTAATTTTAGCTTAAAGGTGCTTCAACATGTTTTAGATTGCCTGACAGACATTGTATTTCTGTCAGTATTGTTCAGTGCTGATACTGTGAATGAAATAAGATTTAATTTTTGTGTTTTAGCATCTTAAACATCTTAATATTCTGCTCTCCAGGTGAAAGAAAAGATCATCGATCAGGTTTACAGAAACCTGCCGTACTCACAGAGACCAAAGGTGGAGAGTGTTGCACTGGGTGAGACACTATTATGTTAATATTTATATGGATAAATAATTTTACTGTCACTGAAAGCTACAACACAACATGGAGTTTGTCCCCCCCTGCAGGTCTGTGGTGGAACTGCAGGGCTGCAGTGAGAACTAATGTCAAAATTAAATACTAAAATTTATATTTACTGACTGCAGTGTATTTTCTGAAGTGGGGTTGTTTGAGATATTTATCCACAGTCAGTGTACAGTAGGTGGCGGTCGACACGCCACCAGTTCGGAGAAGCAGCAGGAGTAACGGTGTAGGAAGCTGAGCAGCAAAACGTATTTTAGACACCTAAAAAAAGAATCTTTATCAGTTTGTGTAAGTGTATGCTATGTTTAGAACATTTTCACCAATTTATTCGGCCGTCAGACAGCCAGGAAACTGCTGTTATATGAGCCAACTATCGCTCTCTCCAAACCAGCCAAACTCCACAGGCAAAAACCTTAATTTTACCTTCCACAACACTGCAGTTTCTGGCCTGCTGCTGCTGTTTGTTTGTGTTATTTTGTGACTTCAGTGTCTTGGAAGGTTAATTTGGATTCACCAAAGTCACACAATAACACAAAAAAACCAACCTAGCGGGCAGCGGTAGACCAGCAACTCCTGTGTACTGTGAGGTAAAATTACTGATTTCGCCTATGGAGTTTGGTGGCTTTGGAGGGAGC
>JAJHUR010076132.1:0-12192 GCA_027495735.1 Lutjanus campechanus | reverse complement strand
TTTTTTTTTTTTTTTTTTTTTTCTGTTTTTCCCGTGTCCTGTCTTGTCATGTTGTGCTTGTGTGTGTGTGTGTGTGTGTGTGTGTGTGCGTTTGTGTGGTACATGCCATGGCTCTCCTGCCCTCCGGTCTCATACTCTTCCTCTGCCTCACTCTACCCAGTATCCACTTACTTACCTCTGATTCATAATTGAATCTTTGAAAGGACTGAAAATCATACACCTGAATATAAGGAGTCTTCTCCCTAAAATTGATCTGATCAGAGTCTGGGTCACTCAGTACAAACCTGATATACTTACCTTCTCTGAAACATGGCTGCATAGCAAAATTAATGATAATGAAATTGAGCTAGATAATTATATGCTGTACAGAGCAGACAGGGCCACTAGAGGAGGAGGTGTAGCTATTTATGTTTCTTTGCGTTTTATCTCTGAAACTGTCACACCAAAAGTACTCCCATCTTTCTTTGAATGTCTTTTTGTTGAGTTAAAACTCCATGAAAATAAACGTCTTATTATTGGTAGTATTTACAGACCTCCACCTGTCCACCCTGATTCAACTAAATGTATTTTATCCACCCTCACCTCATTTGAACATCCGCATGAAATGATAATTCTCGGCGACTTCAACTCTAACTGGCTCGACCGCTCTTCATCTAATGATAAAAACCTACTCAAAAGCATACATTTAACTCAGCTGATCAATGAGCCTACCAGAGTCGATGCCAGATCGAAATCATTGCTAGACTGGATCCTTGTAACCCACCCTCATAGAATTATTGGATCTGGTGTTCTCTCTGACTGCTTTAGTGATCACTTAACCATCTTTTGTGTATGGAAAATAAAATCTCCTCGCCTTCCTCCAAAATGCATTAAAGTGAGACAAACTAAGGATATTAATTTCAATAATTTCATTCATGATCTGATTGCAATAAACTGGGACAGATTTCAACTTATACCGTATATTGAAGACGCCTGGAATTATTTTTATGCCGAAATCACACAAGTTATTGATAAACATGCACCATGGAAAGAAATAAAAGTCAAAGGAAAACATTTACCTTGGATCAGCTCTGATCTGATCAACCTCTTCAAAAAACGGGATAAAGCCTGGAAGTGCTATAGAGTAAGTAAGGATGCTACCGACTGGGAAAAATATAGATCATTAAGGAATTTGTGCAAAACTAAAACACGTAATGCTAAATCAGACTTTTATAAAAAACAACTATCTGAAAATATCCATAACCCAAAACAGTTCTGGAAAAATATGAATAATGTCCTCAACAAATCAAACAAAAGCACCAGTAACCAGATTCGCTTTCATAATAACATTATTCAGGACCCATCAGCTATTTCTAACATTTTTAACCAGCACTTTACATCTGCTGGTAGCTCCCTTGTGTTTGACTCACCTTCAGCATATGCTTCCTCTACTAGCTCTTCCTGTAACAGTTCATTTTCATTTCGTAAAATACTCCCTGTAGAAGTTCAGCGCACAATTAATGAACTCAAGGATGATTGTGGCCTTGGTCCAGATGGCATTGAGATCAAATTTATTAAACTTGCAGCAAATATTTTAATGTACCCACTTTGTGATCTGTTCAATCTCTCACTTTCAACCTGTGTCCTCCCTTCTGCCTGGAAACGTGCCATTGTCACTCCACTCCATAAGGGAGGAGACCCACTTGATATCAACAATTATCGTCCAATTTCTATTATTAACTCCATAGCAAAAATTTTTGAAAAATTAATCTTTAATCAACTATCACAATATATCACTGACAACAATATTTTATCTCCATGTCAATCTGGTTTCAGACCCAACTTCTCAACAATTACAGCTTTGGCAAAGTTTACTAATGATGTGTATACCTCCTCTGAAAATGACAAACTCACTGGTGCAATATTCCTTGACCTAACTAAGGCATTTGATATTGTTGACCATTACTTATTACTTGACAAACTCTATTCTATTGGTGTCTCTCAAAATAGCTTACTCTGGTTCAACTCATATCTTCATAATAGACGACAGTGTGTACGTTTTAATGGAAATAATTCTGATTTTACAATTCTCATGAAGGGAGTACCACAAGGCTCATCTCTAGGACCACTTCTCTTTTCCATCTTCATTAACGATTTTCCAAAAATATGCTCCAATTGTCAAGTACACTTATATGCAGATGACGCTGTAATATATTCATCTAGTGCCAATAAATCCAGCATTGAAAATACTTTGCAATGTGAGTTTGCCTCAGTTCAAAGGTGGTTTTCATCAAATAAATTAATTTTGAACAAAAAGAAATCATGTTGTATGCTGTTTGGTACCAGACAAGGAATTGGTGACGCCTCAGATCTGACCATTTATTTTACTGACGGCTCACCACTAGCACAAGTCACCTCTTTTAAATATCTTGGCCTTTGGATTGATCCTTTGCTTTCTTTTGAATGTCACATTGAATCCATCACAAACAAACTAAGTCGTAACCTAGCCATACTGTACCGTTCCATAAACTGCTTTACCCTTCAGATCAGAAAACGAATTGTCACTCAGTTATTACTTCCCATTCTGGATTATGCTGACATTGTTTATCAGAACACATTTGAAACACATCTCCAACCTCTTAATGTTATTTACAATAGTCTGTGCAGATTTATTTTAAGGTGTCCATATCGAACTCATCACTGTACCATGTATGAATCTTTGAACTGGTTACCCCTCAATAGAAGAAGACATTACCACTGGCTCCAATTTATTTTCAAATGCATTCATTTCAATTGTCCCTCTTATTTAAAACAATATTTAATCCCATTCACTTCACCATACCCTCTCAGACACACCCAGCAACCTTCTTTCTTTGTTCCTAAAACTAAGAAAGAATTTGGCAGACGTGCTTTCAAATTTAAAGCCCCGTCAGATTGGAACACTTTATCCAGCAACATACGTTCAATCAATTCATTTAGATTTTTCAAGAATTCCATATTTTGTTTTCTTAAAACATCTTGTAATTGCTTTTAATGGTTGTGATGTATTTTATTGTGGCTGCTGCTGTTGCTACCATCCGTGGCATATTATTTGTGTGGGTATTGTGGGCTTGTGGGAATGATGTGTGGGTGGGGTGGTAACTAAGAGCCTGTGTATGCTGTCTGTGACTGTGTTGTTGTGTTGTGTTGTGTTGTGTTGTATTGTATTGTATTGTATTGTATGTTTTATGTTGGACCCCCTTGAAAACGAGATGGTTCATCTCAAGGGGTTATCCAGTAATAAATTTGAAATAAATTTGAAACAGGCACAGTTTGATTAAGTTTAGGTTAGAAAACTACTTTGTTAGATTTAGGAAAAGATCATGGTTTGGGTTAAAATTAGTGTTACGAAAGTCACGTGACATAACTGTAATGTCACATTATGTAACTTAAAACTTTAAAAGAAACATAGTTTTTTGGTTTCACACAGGACATGAACCCTTGCCTTGGTGTGTTTGAACCATCAAACCCCCACCCCACCCCTTACGCTGACTTTCTCAGTCTTTATACTGCTATTGTCACTAGACTGGCATTGGCAGATGAGATCTGGAACCTCTTGGTTCATTTTCGATTTCCAAGGGGCATTATCTACATGTGCAGACCAAAATGCCCCTGAACACAACTGGATGGACCCATAACCAATCAGAGCAACAGAACATGTGACATTATGGTCCTTGATCCGTTTCCAGGCAGGGCAAAAAATGTCGGCCACCTGGCTACAATCTCTCTCGTATTACAGCTAGATGGTGCACAGTGAATGGAATGGGAGCAGACATATCAGCAAATTCAGCAAATTTGTTAAGTTCCCAGACTTTAACATCACCTGACATTGTTTTAATGGGAAGGACTATTTCAAGGTTTAACATAATGTTTTCCATACACAGATTGAAGAGAATGGGCTGGAAAAACACGCATGTTTTAGTCTCCTCATCGCTCCACACAGATCTGATGTTTTCATCTGCTACTGTAAGCTAAAGTGGAAGTTTCAGTCACATACTTAATGTATGTCATGATTTAGATCTGCTTTCTTTGCGCGTTGTTGCATTTTCTCAATTTTCTGGTGTTGCTTCTCTGCTGAACCTCCTCTGAATGCAGCTGCTATAAACTAAAGAGCGTTCTCCAGCGAGTCTAAACAACAAAATAAATGATTTTCCATCGCCCATCTGATCTGACATCCAACACAGTTTGTCAGTACCTTCCAGAAATGTTACAAATCACAACTAGATGAGCGTTTCCTGTCACCGCTGTGGTTAAGGTTTGGTTAGGTTTACACACACAAAAGGCAAAGATTGTGGTCATGGTTAAAAGAAACCAGGGTTGACTGTGATGTGAATTGTGGCCTCGCATGTCAAAGCTGATCACCCCGACCTGCCGATGAGGTTTTGTACACAGTAGAGCTCTTTATCCATTAAACGTAGGGTGTGTTTAGGCATTTGAACAGTGACTGGTGCTGTTGTTTTCCTTGGGAGGGCAGCCTCTGTTATTCCCAACATCAGTGGGAACAGCTCAAATCTGTAGCAACAGCAGGACCCGAGCGGATGACATGTTTGCGTTAAACCATTTTCTTGTGTTCATACCCACAAGCTGAAATTAACGGCGGAGCTGAAGGTTTTTGAATGTGCAGTGACATTACGGTGTACCTTTTTCAAAGCAGACATTCTGATCTGTCATAGCAGGAAAAATACAGATGCTACTATGATAATAATGATGGCCCTGTTGCATTTAGGTGTGCCAGTGTGCCATCATGCCAATGAGTTATAGCATATCATAGACCAGGGGTGTTGAACTCAATTTCATTGGGCCTCATCTGCACATAGTTGCCCTAAACAGGCCAGTTGGAAATGTAAGACTGTATTTTCTTATCATATTACATAATTGGGTAACACTTTATATTACAGCACACAACATACTGCGTAATTAGGATGCATTCTGGGACATGTAGTTTATTTATGAACCTTGAGTGTGGCACAGTACTGGGGATGTGGCACCAAAAATGTGGTACTGAAGGGACGCAAGTTCAACTTCCTCTATACTGCATGTTGTATATGACAATAATTCTGCCTTGAACTTTGAAAATCCTTAAAGGAATGCAGCCATTGAAAGTGTTATAAGTTACACATGCATTTTATAATTTAAAGTATCTGCTAAAAGACAGGTCTATTGATATGTTGCCATAGTTTTTTAAAATTGATAGAACAGTTGAAGATGGACAGGAAAGGTGGGGAGAGAGAGAGAGAGAGAGAGAGAGAGAGAGAGAGAGAGAGAGAGAGAGAGAGAGAGAGAGAGAGAGAGAAGGGCTGGCATGCAGCAGGCTGAAATGGAACCTGACTCAGCCTTAGTTTGTGGATCGCACGCTCTACCAAGTGAGCTGCTAAGGCAACCATGACACAGATTTGTCGGCTGATTCGCGCCATATAATTTTCAATGTTCGCTGTTTTATGTGCTACAAACAAATTATAAAGGCCTGTATTTACTCTGCTTATTTTGTTCACAGCCTCTGTTTGGTATGATCTAACATTTTTTTTCATCTTAAAGGGACAGTTCACTCCAAAATCAAAAAGACTTATTTTTCCCCTAGCCTGTATTGTTATTTATCCATTGGGATAGTTTTGGTTTGAGTTGCAGAGGTTTGGAGATATTGGCTGTAGGGATGCCTGCCTTCTCTCACACCTGCCTTCACCAGTGCTCAAAGCAATATGTTTGAAAAACTCAACAGCCATGTCTATTTCCAGTAATCATACTCAAGATAATCCACAAACCTTGCTGTGAGCAGTTTCATGTAGGAAACTCCTCCTAGAAAACTCTGGAACTTGTATCAAAATAATCTAGATGGATAAATAGCAATGCAGAGGAAAACTTTTGGCAGTTTCTACAGAGATCCTGCCCTCTGCCTGTAACTTCTTATTTTATAAAACGTCACTACTTGACATCCTGGGAATGAAAGTTAACAATCAACTATCTTTCTGGTGTGTTCATGAACAGCTCGGAAAAAATCCTGCAAATTCTATCTTTAACTTCGTTAGGATTGCCACACACACCTTTCCATTCATCCTCACCATGACTGCTCATAAGGCCTGCACCTTATCATTGGTCCATCTGTCATAAACTCTCCTCAGTAAATCCATGCTGACATATCAAAGCACAATGAACAAAAAGCAAATTGTATTTTGGCTGCAGATTTTTAGGAATGTTGGCTAAAATAAAATGCTGCCAATACTCCACCAATCATAAATGTTCAGCACTGCAAGCCCCGCCCCCAAATTTCCTGTACTTTTGTAAAGTACCACCCTCCAAACAGACTCTTTTTGGGAGTAAAATAATTGTCATGGATCTTAATTTATTCCCTGGTCCATGCGATGGAAACACAGCTGTTAGACAACACCATTAAAGAGGCTCCATCTGGATCTTTATTTTAGAAACTTATCTTATGCACGGTATAGCGTGGTGAAACTGTACGAATTTAGTAACCCGAATAAACTTGCCAGTGATCAATAAAGTTTTCACTGTTTGCTATTGGCCTACTTGAAAGCAATGCCTCTGAAACCCAAAGGACCCTCTGGAAAAAATTCACTTTGCCCACATGAAACCCACTGGATGCCCATACAGTCAACATATGCTCACAGTCCACATTTAGCCCTCGCTGAGCCCTTACAGTTTGCCCAATTCAAGCACCACTTTTTAACCCATAGTGCCCACATGTGCATGTGCTATTTTATTACTAATGCAGGAAAAGATGTTAAAATGTGTTACCTTTAAAGTGGCCGGACTCAGTTCAAACTGGCTCACAGCAGGTTATTGTTCTGCAGCTCATTAAATGCAAAATAAAAAAACAGAAATATTCAAGAAAAACAAGACAACAACAAACCATAAACAGCTACACAGACACTACAGAGGAAAAGACTTAAGTGGAGTAAGATGGTTTATGAGTTGAATCAGTGGTTGCAGATGTCGCCTTCCATCAGATGTTTATGTGCCTGTTTGAAAAAGAGGTTACTGTTCTATTTTAGTGAGTGTGAAAAAAGGAAATCAGACCATGGTTGTTTTAATAAGGCAATGCTGGAATAAGTGCATGTGAAATTGATCTGGTGATGTATGTTTCCTGTCTTGTGTTGTGTTGTGTTAGTAGAGCAGTAAGTGTTGCAGGGACAATAAAATTTTGTGGCTAAATTATTGGTGTAGTTATGAAAAGACTGGGAGCTGGGATTGCATTCTGCACAGTCAAATGTTTATTTTATACTGTTAACTAATTAGGCAACATGTTCTCTCTCCCTGCTGTCAAATAGGGCAACTTGGTCAGTGGCCCTACGCTTTAAATTATGACACTGTAGGTAGTCCTGGAGCATCAGTCTTATATGTGCAGGGCTCTGTGATCAAGTTAGCAAGAATTAATATGTAGCATTCAGGTGGACTTTACAACCTGACACACCAGATGGTTTGTTCATCCGTCCATAGAAACTGTTTGGAAAAGGGCCGGCACTTTCAAGAAGACCCCCTGGCAGGTGATTGGATGAACCATCTGTCATGTCTAACACGGGCTAACTTCAACCAGTCAGATCATCTCACCGAAATGAAGCCAAAGCTGGTCGGAAGAACAGCAAAAACATCTTCTCTTTCATTAAAAGCCTTCAGTGCTGTTCTTTGCTCTTCTTTTGAAGAGCAGTTCTGATATAACTGATGCTATCACAGTATCTATGCTAACCTCTTCAGGAGCCTCCACTGTTTGTTCGAAACGAGTCCTTTCCATAGATGCTTGTCGCTGTCGGTGCACCTAAAACCACACCTGTAGCTGCCGGTAGTCCCTCCGAGGACACTGACTGGCTGCACCATCTCTGGCGCAGACACAAGCAGACAGTTTGGAGCCCAGCATGACAGATTCTCGCCTGATCCTGTGAGTTCAGTTGCCTCACAAGGTAATAGGCTTTCAAAATAAAGGCACAAAAACTAGTTGGTTAGATTTAGGGAAAGATCATTGTTTGGGTTGAAATAGTTATGTTACATAAATTAACACAAGTAACATAAGTGTAATTTAAGTAAACTGGAAGAGTGCCCTCTGAAGAGTGCAGATCCCCACCAGGCAACAGATGGTGAAGCACCTACTGCAATTTTACCACAACTGCCAGACACAACTAGCAGAGAAGTTCCTGCAACATTAACTTGACCCCCACATACGTTGTCCCAAGCTGAAACAAGATTTCAAACTGAAGCAGTAGTTGATCACTTGCGGCCCCTAGTGGACAGTTAAGAAGAGTGAGAAGTCAGCTGTCAGTGGTCGTATAAAACAGAACCGTCAAAAAAATAGAATTACTGCCTCACAGTTGTTTGTCTCCACCAATCAGTCAAGTTACAGTTTACATTCATGTATGTCCACACTCATATACTGTCTGTAGTGAGTTTGAAGAAATTTAATAAAAGGTATTAAATGTATTTTTTTGGCAAAATATTAAATACATGTGTGATTCCAGTGAATAATTTCCAGGTAGAAACATGTCATCACTTACAGACTATTTTTACAGAGGAGGACAGAGGCCTGATAGAAATGATGTCACAGTGACGTTGACCTTTGACCTTTTTGGATGTAAAATGTCCTCACCTTATCTTTTTTTATCTTTTGAGATAGATAATTAGTGTATGAATTCTCAAGTTATGACCAAAAATGTGTTTAGTGTTCAGTGTACAGTCATGAGTGTGCACAAGAAAAAATAGGCAGATTGGTCTGGTAGTATGCAAGATTAGCTGCAGACAAACTGTCGTCCTCCAGCTGTCACGCATACATGCAAGCACACGCGGAAGTGATTACATGATCCCCTCCCAGCTTGGCGAGGATAACAACTTTTGTAGGTTACATAAGGTAAAGAGGGTGAAAGTCCTGTGTTGCTTGACACATTGAACATACCTCCTCCATATGTGGACTTCAGCTCTCTTTATACAATGACACCTGTCTTCAGCAGCACACCAAATCATAATGCCAGGGGGACGCCTCCAGAAAAGACTCTACACGGGTATCTACAATGTGAGAACGGGGTGAATTGAGTTTAAAAAACATTTAAGTTTCTGCTGGCAGAACCTTGGTGTAATATGATTCTATAATAGCAGTCAAACAAGAAAGAAAGAGAGAAAAAAAAGAGAGTTACGGGAGTTGGGAGGAGTCTTGGTAGCTGCTCTCTCCTCAGCTGACTGATCGTCCCCTGTCTTTACGGCCTTAGCTCTGCCAGCACACTGCAGCCGCTCTGCCATGTTTATATTTCTGTTTTCCCATCCCGGCATAGTGCTCACGTTGTTATTTTCTCCGGCCCAGCCTTGTGGTCGGTGGAATCATGTTTGCGCTGCAATCTCAACCCAGAAAACACACTAGTTCAACCATATGTCGCATGGCACAACATGAAAACTCACAAAAGCACTTCGCAGAAGAAGGAAGACGAGGAGAGGAGAGAAGAACAGTGGAGAGATGAAGAGAGATGTGATTTCACAAGGCAGTCATTCTCAAGCCATATATCATAAACTGTATGTGCCAACTCAACATTTCAACATAACACTCTATTAATTGGACTTTTTATTAATGGTTAATTAATAATAATTTGTAGAAAGCCATACATATATTGCTATACATATGATGTGCATTTGTGCGTACATAATGCTGAATACAAAGTCTCAAGACTTGAGACATTTTTTTTTCTGAAGACAAGCTGTATTATTTGTATTCAACTCTTCAACCGTTTCCAGGAACTAAGCAGCCTGCAGAAACCAGGAACTAAAAACTCAGGACCTAAACTTGGAAATAAAAGTCTGTTTTGCGGATTCCTGTTTGCATTTCCCCATCTGAAGAAACATGAAAGAAACACGCAACTTTTACACACGAGAAAACAACAACACAAAGTCTCGTCTTGTTTTTTTGTTTTTTTACTGTGGCATTTAAGTGGAAGCTGCAAAGCAGAAATGCAGAGTAGGAAAAGGAGACTGAAACCAGCACAGGCCTCGTCTGTAGCAAAGAGCGGCTGACTGGTTTATAGGTCTTTATTTCAGCTTTTAGTATGAAACCAACTCAGAGTAAATACACATCTTTCTCTTGTTCTCAGTGGGTCTCACTGGAGCTGTTTTCCTTGCATTACTAAAACCTGATCATGGATGTAAATCAACAAAAACCTCAGAAACAGTTGTCGGCATGAACTTGATTCAGTTCAGTTGAGAAAGGGGATTGAATAACTCATTTGGAAAACTTCATTGACCTCAATCTTCATCGACAACCTGCGCATGCAACTGTGTTAGCTAGTAATGCGCCTGCATGGTTTAACTGGTTATATGACCCCAAATCTGAGTCTTTCACATTAACAGTATCTCTTCTCAATGCATAATGGATTCAAAGCCAAGTCTGACACAGCTCAAACCATATTAGCTTTCTAGCTAAGATTGATTAGCCGATTTGTCAGCTTGTTTGTATTCATTGTTAAATCCTTGTTGTTTTAGGCAGGTTGGACTGCACTGAGGTGGACCGCTCTCCTATGAAGCCATGTTGCTGTGGTCAGTATGGAGTGCTGTGCTGCTACTGACCCCGCTGGAGGCTGCAGAGGAGGACGACGTCCGAGCAGGTAAGGATTAATCTGTTAGATAGATGTAGCAACACTTTTGGATGAATGTCATGCATAATTCAGGTAATTCCTAAAGACTGGGTCATGATAGTCAAAGGAGATTTTATTTGGATCGCGAAATAAATAAAACACTATGGAAAAAATCATGCAAATTTAAGATTTATACCAACAGTCCAGCTTTTATTAAGCATTTAAAATGTGTATATTGTATCACTGATGAGAGAAAAAAACAAGAGCCTTCCAATGAAAGGAAATAAAAACAAGATGGCCTGTTAACTCAGCCTCTCCAGGCGTCTGCAGCCTTTATGATCAAATGAGCCATTCAGCGAGACAACCCACGTTTAAAAAATGCTTACTGCAGCAGCAGATCATGGTTAGAGTTTGGTGTCTAGGCTCCGACCTCATCACTCCTTGAAGATTATGTTTACACAGAGATATAGAGGAGTGATGAACACATATCTTGGACCCCCTGTCGGAGCCTGCAGGTGGATGCTGGGGTGGTGGTGGGGCTGAATGAGCAGGCAGTGACGCTGATGCAGGGCTGCAATGGCCCCTGACAGGCAGAGGGAGAGATGGGAGGTTTTAGTGTTTTAAATAGACTGCCAGATCGGAAAGATGCATTTGGTATGTACTGCAGAGAGAGGCAGGTGATTGCAGGGTGATTGCGCTACATTTTTTAGCCAAAAAAAGAAAAAAATCTGTCTGGAGCTGCAATTATTAAATTTGCTCTTCTCCTTGAGGACTTTTCTGTTTTTTGATTTAGCATCCATAGCGAGACACTCAAGAGAACAGCCACCGTCAAAATTTAGAGGAAAAGGCACTGAGCCATAGACATATGGCTACAACACATATTTTAGTTGACATTTTTTTTTACAGTTAAAGAATGTCAGAATCAGTTTACACTGCTGAGACAACATTTCAAGGCAATGTGCCACAATAGATTTTAGGGTCAACCTAAATTCTTGAAATAAACTTTAAAAAGTTTTGCTTTATAATTATTATAATCTTTAGTTGAGATAATTTAAGATAATTCTTCTTTAGATAAACTTGAATCTTTCAGTTTTAAAAACTCAAAACAAAAAGTATTTCAAAAATTGGTCACAGTAAGCTGTGAACCTGATTTGTCATTATTTCGATGCCTTAAAATGAAATGGTTTTAACTGAAAATATTAAAATTGTAACCATTATTCACTCTCACAATGAACGTACTCTATGATTTTTTGAACTTTTTTTTCATTTCTGAAACACAAAGATTGAAGTTTACAAGAGATGTGTAATTATGTACAGCTTTTTCAAAATTTAGGAATTTGAGCTGGACTGAAAACTCAAAAATCTATTGCAGAACACCGCCTTGAAAGTTTGAAAATTAAATTGTTAAAAAACAAAAGTTATTCATATGCATATCATTTTTGAGTCACAATGGTTTGTCATTTTTTAAAAAGTGTGTCTCCAGAAAAAAAGTTTGGGAAACACTGCATTATATTACAGCAGTGTTAGATACTGACTCTACTCTAAATTATCAGTTCAACCAGTTTGTATTTTTAAGATAGTTCTCTTTGATCACTCTCTCTCTCTCTCTCTCCTGTCTCTT
>JAJHUR010076131.1:0-15541 GCA_027495735.1 Lutjanus campechanus | reverse complement strand
GTGTATGTAGGTTTTTCTCTGCCTATGCCTGATAATCTGATTTAGTGACAATTGGTTAGTGTTGTTGGGTTTATGTCGATTACTGTCGGTAGTCTCTGATGATGATTTTTTTTTTATATCACATCTCATTCTTATTCATGTCCACCATCTCTACCACCTACCTCTACTTAAACGCTCTCTGACTGTTCTCTGTTAATGTCCCCACACATTCCTCCACCTTTGATTTCCATCTCATTCCCTCCCTGACTGTTCTTATTCTATAGGAAGCACTGGTACAATTGCCCATATAGATCCTTTTCGCTTTATTAACCTGAGGCTTAAACGCAGGAACATGCACAATCATGCAACTCCTCTCCCAAGGCTATGAATGAGAATTTGCACCTACTTACAGTATAGGGATTAGTTGCCATATACTGCTCTACACTATGGGCCCCCCTCCATTTATCTATGAGTCAATATGAGTGCTTCTTACAGTGGCTGTCGTCCATATCTGCTTTTACACTGTATGAAAGGTTTCTCCCTCAGTTCATTAAATTCCTGCAGACACCTGAAGACAGCATGACAGATATGTTGATGCATCTGCAGCTTGCGATTTTGAGAAGTGCAGTGCCATTATGCATGGGCGTCCGCTGTGTTTACCTTCATTAAATCACATTCAAATGACTTCAGAAGAACCCCCCCCACACACAGCAGGCTGGTCAGTATTCTGCCTGTTTATGTGAGAGACATCAGATTCCCGGAGCTCATTAATCCTGTGCGTCACAGCCCTCATTCCAAAAAAATCATTTCAGCGGTTCATGTTTTATTATTGAAATGCAATACAGTAGAATTATGAATATGATGCAAACATATTAAAGGCAAAGTATGCAATATATATCTTTATTATGTTTTTTTACTTTCATTTTTTTTCATTTTGCTGTGTTTTGGATGCTTTTGGACTTCACCCTGTTTGGCAGTGTTGTGCGGTACCTAGCAATAACAGTGAGGGGATGAAAATGTGGCGACCAACAGTTACATCACATTCTCTGCTTCTTTGCTCTCCGTCTGTGAGAGCTGCAGAAGGAGATGCACATAAATACACACAGACAGAGCAGACTGAGTATCGCTTCAGCTGTATTCACACAAAATCCGGCGTTGTGCAGATTTGTGGACATGTTGTTGTTTACAGAGGTTACAGCTGTGAAACAATGTCATTTTTGACTGGGGCACGACCAGAATCATGGAATTTTAAAAAATCCATGGCACAGATTTCATAGGGCCCTACGTTAAGTTGGTGCTAAAAACTGACTGGATCTTAAAATAGTACTATATAATGTGTTGTTATGAATGCCATTTCTTTAACACACATTTTAAAAATTCAATAACTATAGCAGAGTTTTACAAAGAATCTGACGATGTTCGGTTTTGGAAAGCTAAAATTCCCCAATGCTTAGGCCCTCTGTGGGGACCTCTGGACTTGTGGTACATTGGGAGAAACCTGAACACACATTTTTTGCAATAAAGAGTCAAATATACATACAATGATGCCCATAAAATATTCTGCATTATGCATTATTACTTAAGAACAACAAAGTTTTCATATTTGTGCTTACCAGTGCTAACAAATCTGCCAGTACCACTATAGACTCTGGTAGCAGCAACCATTTTATTACATTCATTACATGTTTCCTTCTGCTGCTCACTGTCTGTGAGAGCTGCAGAATTACACACTCACACACACAAGCAGAGCAGACTGAGGATCGCTTCTGCTGCAGTCGTACAAAATCTGGTGTTGTGCAGAGTTGTAGGTATGTTTATTTATCGTTTAGAACCTATCTGCTGTTAAGCAGTCAGAATTTTTTTTAAAACTTTGAGCCTCTGCTTAATTTTCGCTATCACCACTTGCTCTTATAAAATATGCCGCATATTATACCTTTAAACTGATTCACCAAACTATTTATTTTTTGTTTCTATCTAATTAAAATGTCGAAAAACCAAACCATCTTCCCCCCGGGCTCAGACCATGACAGAATTTAAGGAAGGATCAACGCTCTCTTTGCTTTCCACAGCAAATGGATGTAACAAAAACATGCTGCTTGATATTTAATTTTGCACTCTAATTGTGTATAGGTATCATACAGATAACTCATGCATGCTAATACAGTCTCCCCCACTGCCCTTACTCTGTGTGTGTCTGTGTGTGTGTCTGTGTGTGTGTGTGTGTGTGTGTGTGTGTGTGTGTGTGTGAGAGAGAGAGAGAGAGAGGCCACAGTCCCCGTGCATGCCCTCTGGGTAAAACTGTAAGGTTAGGACTTGTAAGAAGACACTGCTATGTCAGCAAGTCGCCATGACAATGCCGTCGTTCCCCTATTTCATTGTCTTTTTCCTCCTCTTGTCTCTCGGCTGGGGAAGGTCACATGACTGAATTGATCCCCATAACACAGGGATACATAGAGCGCTGGCTGTCCCTCTCTTTTCGTTCTCTCTCTTAGCAGCAGCAGCTGCATAGATCATCTATCACACAGCCGTCATCTGCAACTTCACTTTCCAAAGAGCTTCAGGCATCGAGATGGACTGTACAGTGCAGCATGTCGGAAATCTGAAGTGTGTGCTGACATATTTCATAAAGTAGATGTTGTAAAATAAAGCAGGAAAGCTCATTTAGATTTTTTTTCTGCCGCGCAGTAGGTGTGAAAATCGATTATTATCCCAGGTCAGACTGAATAGGTAATGTGCGATGCATAATGCTACATAAATCAACATGACACGGCTCTTGAGTAATGCGAAGAAGACAATGTGATTGCATCCTTCAGAGATTAGACAGCTCCGGCGTAGCGTATTGAATACAAATCCAAGGTCGTTGTGTTGCTGCCTGCCATCCTTTCCCAGGCTTGTTTGGAGGCTGACTGAGCTTTGTCGGCTAATAGCCAGGTGGAGCGCTACATAATTCATTGAAACTAAGTTTTCAGCAAGAGGGCGGAGAGGGATTACAGAGGCAGGCTCGTACCTCAGCAGGCTTTATTGCAGGATAGTGACAAGAGAGAAACAAATCCCAAAACAAATGAGACGTACTGCACATGGCCGGCATGTAAACATAAACACACATTTCAGTTTGTGTGGAGTTGCAGATGTGATAAAAGCGCCGTTTGACACTGATGATTCTTCGCAACCTTTTAACCCTGCAGTGTTCTGACAAGGCAGTGAAAGTCCCGTCCCTTTATTTTGTCCACGTAATGAAATCAAATCATTAATCTGTGGTAATGAGTTTGGCCACAGGGGAGCCGCTTCATTAGGGTGCAGTGTGCTTCCTCATCAGGTCTGGTTGCTCTGCTCTCTCCTGCTTCATTCTGCGCTGCTCTGGCTGTGTCTCAAGGGTTAGGGGTGAGGAGAACAGAAGGTCAGGAGAGGTTGAGGGGGATGGGAGGTGGGAAACACACACAGACACACCAGACGCCATTTTATTGTTATGCCTGAAATTCCATTCACAGCCAAGGCAACTATGGAAGCAGCTGGGTGCCACATATCCCAGAATTCCTTGCATTTCTTGCAGAAGTTGTAATATTTCAGCGAAGGCAATTTGAAAAATCAGTAAAAATCATCAAGGAATAGTCAATTAAACAGTAAGTCAACCAGCTGAAAATTTACCAGCAATATTTGAATAATGACCAACCATTTAAGTCATTTATTGAACAAAAGACCTTCTTAAAGGGATAGCTCTGATTTTTTTTAATGTGGGCTTGTATGAGGTACTTCGATAGTCAGTGAATTACCTACAGTAGATGAGAGAGCAATATTTGGCTCATATAATGATGATTTCCTGTCGTAAAAGGCTGACTGACGGCAAAGTAAAGGAATGAAAATATTCCAAATACAGCATACAGTTAAAGTGATATTGTTTAGGTAAATCTTGTGTAAATGGCCAACATACCTTTCTTTAGCTTAGATTCCATGCTGCTTCTTTTAGCTGGGAGCGAACTGACCAGCATCTACTGTAGGTTATGCACTATCAGTAAGTACCTCATACCACCCCACATTAAATAATACAAACTATCCCTTTAAATGCTGCTTTTCTCTGTTTTTTAATACTTGTTTGGTTTTGGACTGGTGGTTCTGAAAACATCATCTTGGGCTTGAAAAAAGTGATCAGCAAATTAAACATAAATTAAAAGTCAGTAGTTGCAGTCCTAAATAGCCACAAAGAATGGGTGAAATAAGAGAAGCACCTAAAGGTACAGCACAGACTCTGCAGTGAAGATAATTTCACTGATTTTAAAGCATCTGCAGCCACCTGAGCTTTTACCTTCCTGCAATCACACTTCTTCTAATTCACGCCACTTCTGCTCTTTGCTGCCATTCTCCTCGTTCCGTTTCACCCTCATTCATTCGCACAAGCTCTGAATGAGTCAGAGCCGCTTATGAATACAGAGAGTCGGGAGGAGTGTGGAGGAGGCAGAGTGGAGACAACAGAGCAGCGCTGGTCCCTGAAGGTTAGATGTGAGAGGGATGTTGCTGAGCAAGCTTTATCACTCTGTTACACAGCAGGATCAGTCGCCACAGACTGCAGCCCAGCTCCTCTCCCTCTGTTTCTTTATGTTCCATCACTCTCGCTCCCGCCTCTCAGATCTTATTCTGTTGCGTCCGCTGCTTTCTCTCTCTGCCACTTCTCTCTAAGTTTATCCGTTTTATTTCTTTTATATCCCCACTATATTGCCTTTCTCTTTCCGGATTATTGAAGAGTAAATCTCTCTTTCCTCTGCCTGACATTGCTTCATCCATCCATCACAAACACTGGAGCTGAAACATTAAATTGGGGTTAATGATGCACCATAAAACTCTCTAACCTTACCCCTCGTTTACTCTTACCCTCCATGCCCTTGCACCTCCCCCGTCACGTGTCCATGTACATGCACCCATGTATTTAAGATGCAGGGAGGGACTGCCCTTGGTTGACGTTAAAGTCACTGAGTTGTAATTGATGATTGCTGCTTCTCAGTGACTTCTTTCCAATGGTCATGTATGTATTTGTTTTTATTTTCCTCCATACTCTTGCAATAAACTTTCTCTCAGACCTCGTTAATATCTTGTTGCTGATATTGGATTCTGCTTGTAATATGTTAACATGCATGCTGTCTGACTTCATCCTCAATTTGTATCTTTTCATGCGTGTCTAATGCATATAACAAGTCAGCGCAAAATTACCACAACATATTGAAAGTCAGGGAGGATGGTTTAGATGCTGACTTAGTACAACATAAGAGTGAAAGCCAATAACTGCAATGGAGAGCTCCTAATCCATTACCTCCACACGTGTAGAAAGCAATATGAAGCCTATAATGCATCGTCCTTCACGTGCTGCTGGTAAAGGTCTATTGCGTAATTGAGTAAAGTGAGCCTGCGGCGCGCCATGCGTTCTGCGTTGGCAGACACCCCCGGCTCTCCACTGACGTATGTCGCCGCAGCATGTGTGTTTGTGTGTGATGGAGCACCGCTGCTGTGCCAGCATATTCCTCAATCCGATGGCTCTGCCCTGGCTGCCCTTCAGCCCAGCCGCAGCCCTCCAATCCCTTCATCCCCAGATATCCCGGCTAGGTGCCAAGCGGGCAGGGTTAGGGCAACGAGTCAGGCGCGGTTTACGACCCCCTTCATCCTCCAATCGGGCAGAACACTGTTAAGGTGATGGATGGAGCGGTAAGGCAGGCGCTTACACAATCACCCAAAGGGAATAAAATATGGACACCCCTGCCTGTGTCCGAGAACAGGGAGGATGGAAATTGGAGGGCGACCAAAGGACCATACAGGGTGCTGAACCTTTGCCTGACAACTGAACGGTTGGGTGCACCCGGTTTGTCTGGCTCAAGCCAGTTTGTGTTTAAATGATGGTGCATTATATTTGGGGCACAGGAAGGGTCAGCGAGCTACAAGGGGATGAGAATGATTCATCGATAGACTCTTTTGTATGTGGCACTCCACAGCGGAAATGTCCATCTTAACTAGTCATTAGATTATATTTAGGCTTGAGTCAGATTTTATTAATATAGCCCAACATCACAAATCACAATTTGCCTTTAAAATCTGTACAGTGTGCAAAAAAAAAAAGAAAGAAAATGAAACCTCAAGCTTGTTTGGGTTAAAGCAGTGTGTAATTCACATTTCCATTATTAACCAGCTCAAAATTACAGGATCATATTTAGGTTTGTACAGATTTACATTTTTAGCTGAATTTTGAAGAGCCAGATTGGTTTCAAATCTGCAGTCTATAAAATTATGTGTACCACCCATTCAGACTTAACCCTCATTGTGAAATACCACTTTTTTTTAAGTTCAAATCAGATTACAATACCTAAATTTGGATATCTGCACACCCTCAGTTGTATAGTTTACATACAGCAGTCTCTAATACACTAATACACTGTATGTCCTTGATGGCTATACCTTGGCTTTAAGTGTTCCATCAGGCTGCATTTCTGCATTTCACAGATAGGTTCGTGGTTGATTGGGGTTCATGAAATTGAGCAACTTCTCTGTTCTTCTTTTGGTGGATTCATTGTCCAGCACAAGCTCTGCCTGTATGTCTAACTCAGAATTCTGGGAGACAAAGTATGGGGATGACTTAATAGCAGAGATATTTTGGCTATGGACTTAAAAATTGCATATTTATAATTCATAAAACATCAGACTATTTAAACTATGGACTGGGGACGAATGGGGATGAATTACGTTGGTATCGGCACCCGATACCAATACTAGATTTGATTGGTCCCAACTTCATCTTTAAATTCGGTTGTCAAGGTCTCATTGTCATTATAGCCGGTCTTTATATTGCAGCCTAATATGTTCTGTGCTTTATAGACGGGAATTATTTTGCCGTGATTCACTAGCTAAGGTTTTGTGAGACATTTTTAATTTCAAGATGGAGATAATAAGAAAAGACCTCTTGCTGTCCTTGCCAAGAATAATTAATTGTTTATTGTCTGTGTGTGGTAATTTATCCAGTAACACTGCGTAGCGGATTGACTGCAGCGGTGAATGACTCTCCAGCCAGCAGGATATGAGAAATGGCACAGTGAAAGGAGTTAAAAAGATGAAATATGAGACGTGCTGGTGAAGAAAGAAAGAGGCAGGAGAAGGGAAAGAGGGACGGACATCTGCTTTAGGTGTTTAAAGACGTGATTCATGTCGGCTCATGTACAGTAGAGTTATAGGATGAAAACTGGTATAGACCTTCAGGCTCCGCATGCAACACATTTATGCTCTCTATATATTGTAGAATGTACAGAACCACTCAAAAGTTTGGACAAAGCTTCTCATTCAATGTTTTTATTATTTTTCTACATTGTAGATGATGGTGATATCAAAACTATGGAATGTATGTAATTATGTGGAACTATGTAGCTGCCAAAAAATGTGAAAACCAGTAGCAAAATAGGTTTTAGATGTTAGATTCTTAAAAAGAAAGAAAGAGACTCGCACACAGTCTTCTGCACTTATAATTAAAGGTTTAATAACAACAGTGTTATGATGATGATAATTTTTACATCTTTATTCCCAATTTAACTGAAAAACATATTAAAATTATTATGATTTGATTTTTGTACCAAACAAAGATGTTTTCTTATGTCTGTAGAATATGATGTGTCGGCCAGGACATCTTGCAGCACTGCAGTATTTACTTTAAATTGATATTTTGACATACAACAAATATTGTGCCGCCTGCAATGCAGTTGCACCATGCCATATTGCGATTTCGATATAATTTCAATCTATTGCTCAGCCCCACTATATGTGTGCAGAAACTTGCATTAAAACACGCTTACCAGAGTCTCTGGAGCTAAAGGAATTGACCATTGTCGCCTTGCATTTTGTGTTCATGTGTGTGTGCGTGTGTGTGTGTGTGTGTGTGTGTGTGTCTGCTTTAGGCTGATAAGAGGATTTGTTGAAGGGCCTTTTGTTCTTTAAGCAATATTTTTCTCTCTTTTCCCAATAGTTTTTGTTTAAGGAAGTCATGATTTAATTAAGTCTAGATAAGCCTTTGGGCGTTGGGATATTGTTGGAACCAAACTGTAGGAGTTAACATGCATTTCTGTGCTCTTGTTTGCCACATCCAGGTTGGAAAGGATGTCCAAAAGCACTCAAAACGTTGGGATGAAAATATGAGGGCAGTAAAAGATGCGAGGCTCTTGGGATGGTGAATGCTATATGCAAATGTTGGCGAAGCAGATGAAACATTTGGCGGAACAGACTGTGATGAGATGGCTTTTGAGCTTCCAATCTGACAAAAACAAAACTTTGTTGATTGAGGAGAGGCATGTGCATTTGTTATGTAATCTGGCAGAGAGGAGGTGTTCGTCGGGTCTCTGGGGAGAGATTAGACATACGAGTGTTGGTCTGAACACACAGCGTACCTGCTTAACACAGACACATGTTTACACACACACACACACACACACACACACACACTGCTGAAGGGGTTTACCATCCAAAAAAGTGACATTTGAGAGGCACACCAAGAGGAAGAGGAACATTTTGCTGGGTGGCAATTTGTAGGTGGGAATTTGCCATTTACAGAAGCATATTAATGCACACACACAACCTTCGTAAAGAGCTAATCCCTCCCCTTAGTCACACACACACATACACACACACACACACACACACACACTCTCACACACACACTCACACCCTGACGGCTAGCGGCAATGTTCCAGGTGTAATTATAGAAAGTTTTGCCCCCTGATTACAACTGGTAAATGGCTTTGACTCTCGTTTCTGCTGGATGTCCGCGGGAGGTTTTTCCACTTGTCCAACTAAGGTTATCTAACTTTAATGAGTTTTTCCCTTCCTGCGCCAAAGTGACGGAGTGTGATTGGCTCACCTCAGTGTCGGTCTGAGAGCCCCCGAGGGTTAATGTTTCGCCCACTCACTCGCTCTGAGGTTCGCTTGTGTTGGAGAGCTGCAGGCGTGCCCTCAAGTCAATGCGAGACCTCTGGAGCTCTCAGGTCATCCGTTACAGACTCTACAAAAGCTGTGAGAAATGACCTGAGGGCTGCTGGAGAGTTCCCACTGATGTTAGTGCAGGTGCTGAGAATACAGTGGACGATGCATCATGGGTAATGAACAGCTCCCACAGGTCTGATTTTTAAATAGTCACAGGTAACTGTGGGTCACTGAAAGCATTAATGAAGAAAGTGGAAAAACCTCTGAAACAAAGTGGTCTTCCTGTTTAAATAATGACGGCTCATTTAGGTTTTGTGCTCATCAAAACTTACAAATTATTTATAGTATTTTGATTTGATTTGATCACACAAATACAAAAGATACCACTTGATGTATACATAAACAGATTCATTGTGAAGGAGAGCAAAAGGAGTGAAGGAATGCAAAAAACCCTCAGAGGGGCTTGATCAGGGAACTCTCCGATGCATGCCTGAAATGATTAGAAAAGAACAAATATTACATGAATTGTAAAGAAAGGAATTGTAAGGGAAATGAGACAAAAGAAAAAGATGAAGGATAAGATTGTTCACACTAGCAGACATTCATATATACAAGTACAAAAAGTAATTAAACAGACAGAAAAGACCATTTCTCACACTCAGAGTGTGAATGCTGGCTCTTGAAAAGCTGATGTTAGACTGCATTACTTGCTTTAGCAATTGAAAAATACTCAACATATTTCACTCACTTTAAGTGTTTTTGAAAATCTGAGGCCAAACTGAATTCCTGGCTTTAATAATTTAGATGTAATAGTTATTGAAGGAATATGAAGAGTTGAAAAACTGGAAAGGCATCCAGTTACTATGAACTGGTTTTAAAAGTTTAAAAAATGGCATGGCAGAGCATTTGATATCACTGAACCTCTGCAAATAAAACCAAATTGTAATTGAGATTTGATATGTTTGATAGATACGTGGCTCGAGTTTATAGTTATTTCAAGTGGAATAACTATGGAGAGGAATACAGATCAAATGTGAAGGAAGAGTTCTGTGCAAAGAACCGTATATTAATAAAGCAATTTGTAGTTGGTTGGCTTGATAAACACTGATGATGCCTGACTGAAAAAATACCGGTCGAGATGAGTGAGTTTTATGTACACAGTTAATTTGAGGTTATGAAGGTTTCTGATTGGTTCTTTCTGTGTTTCTTCCAGCCATCATGTACGTGATGGGAGCTCTGGGACCTGCAGCTGGCTACCTTCTGGGAGGCGTCCTCATCGGCTTCTATGTCGACCCCAAAACTGTAGTCAACATCGACCAGAGTGACCCTCGCTTTGTTGGCAACTGGTAAATATGCATGTGCATCTGTACGACTGCCCTGAGCCCCTCATGTGCGTCGTCCACGATCTGTTTTCAATTGTCTTTAACAGCCCATCTGTTGTTTCTTCTTTTCAGGTGGAGCGGTTTTCTCTTGTGCTCCATCGCCATGCTCCTGGTTATCTTTCCCATGTTTGCCTTCCCCAAAAAGTTGCCTCCACGCCACAAAAAGAGGAAGAAGAAAAAGATCAGCTCACCTGGTGACGTGTCGAGCGACGACGATGTGATGAAGGAAAAGTCCAGTAGCAAAGGACAGAATGTCTCCTCCTCTATGGGCTTTGGAAAGGACATCAAAGGTGAGGAACAGATAATATCAGCCCTTCTTTTACACCTCTGGATTCCTCGGTGTATGTTACATAAAGGAACTGTGAGCTATTGATGTACAAATGGCCCATAATCCTATCAATGGCCAGGATTAGTCATCTTATCTAATAGTGGAAGCTCCATTGAGATCTCCTTTAAAGATGTTATTGATTTGTGATGGAGGAGGGTGTCTGCAGAGCTGACCAATGAAGCAGGTAATTCACTGTAAACATGAGCAGTTTTCGTGTACATTGGGTTCTATTTACTTCAGTGATTTATAGTAAACGTGGCTAAAAGTCACTTTTTTGCCATTAGTTGAAGACTTCATGTTTAGCCTTGATTTTAGATTAAAAGGATAGTTCAGATTATTTGAAGTGGGGCCGTATGCAGTACTTATCGACAGTTAGTGTTTTAGCTACAGAAGATGCACGCCCCCAGTTTCAAGAAGCAGAGGGGAGTACTAGCCCACAAGCTTAGCAATAAACTGCTGTGGACAAAGTGAGCATCAAAATGCGTTTTAGCCAAGGTCTACCAAAAAAAATAGTACATCAGTTGAAGTGTATGCTGTATTTAGAATATTCCTTCCTATTCCTTCTTTCCTCAACATCAAACAGCCTTTTCCAACTGTAAACTACCAATTTACAAGGCAAATTTTACTTTCTCCAAACCAGCCAAATTCCATAGGTGAAATCAGTCATTTTACCTAGCAGAACTCACGAGTTGCTGGCCCACTGCTATTTCAATCTGTGTTATTGTGTGACTCCTGTGTTTTAAAAGGACAGCTCAGATTCACCAAAGTCTCAGAATAATGCAAAAAAAAAACAGTTTGAGGCAGCAGTAGACCAGCAACTCCTTTGTTCTGTGAGGTAAAATGACTGATTTTACCCATGGAGTTTGGTTGTTGAGGAGAGTGTGATGTTTGGCCTACGTAACGTCAGTTTTTCGATGGAAAAGGCTGTCTGATGCAAGGTAAAGCAGTGAAAATATTCTAAATATGGCAGACACTCAAACTGCAATTGATTTTAAGTGTCTAAAAGCTGTTTTTATGCTGGCCCTGTCCACATCAGTACATGTCTTAGCTTCTGTGCTGGTACTTCTCTCTGCCTCTCCATTGGCTATGTGCCGACCTCCATCTACTGTACATGTACTGTACTCTACACTGACAATCGAGTACCGCATACAACCTTTCATCAAATAATTGAAACTATCCCTTTAAGTACTGCTCATTTTTGACATCATGAAATAAATCATAAATTTTTCAATTAGAATAAAAATAACCATGATAATTTGATATGGCATTAATAAAACGGCTCCTGTGCACCTTTGTCTTCTCTGAGACAGATACACCAGGAATCTCCTGGTTTTCCCTGGGAGAGCCCCCTGGTTAAGCTGAATCCTGCTCCAGTGTTTCCCAGTTTCCCTCTTGTTTGATTTTTTTTCTCCCTCAGTCAGACAGTTCTCTCTCTCTCTCGCTCTCAAATGAGCTCTCAGGGGACCTCAGTCACGTTTCCACACACAGGAGTAGACAGACTCTGCAGCAGAGCAGGACTGTGGCATACATATTTGCTCTCACTCTTTATTACGTGCAAAATAACAAAAAAAAAAAAGATTTCTAACATGTATTTAAATGGGTGCATACTCATAGATTCATGCTTTTGTGCATTCCACAGAGCCGTCCAGACAGGATTTAGCGCTGGAGAGCAGATAACACATACTGTACTGTAAGCATGAATGCATTATAGCTTTCTCAGCCCAGTAGTACAGCAGCTCTCCTGCTGTTTTACTTGTCCCAGCAGGATGTTTTGAGCTGTTGTGCAAACTATGGCCAATTTTGCAGACTCGGGCACTTCAATGTTTGTGGATATATAATGTATTTTGGTGCTGTGCCTGTGTGTGTCCTTCTATTGAGGTGTGTGTGTTTGTCTATAGTACAAATTCAGCACTTTCTGTGAAAGATATGCTGCACTGAAGTGCATTTTTTTTGCCCTTCGGATCACCAACAAACACTGAAAAATGCCAACACTGAATATTTTCAGTAATACACGTCACAGGGACGCACTCTTGATTATGGAATTTTTCAGACCTTGGTCATCTGCGTTTGCAAGCAATTCTTGGATTTTGCATTTCATGGAGTTTTAGCTACTATAGATGAATAACTGCAGCCACATACTTTATGTCACAATCATATTTTAATAGCTGATAACTTGCCTGACAGGATTTAAAATACAGATACAGTCATCTAAATTTATACTCTGAAGCAGGACAAAAGTACAGTAGTTTTACAGGATCAATATGTAAGAACCTCGAAAATGACTTGGAAAAAAATGTCATTGTGTGCAGTATATTTGTTCATATAAAACTTGCTTTTCCTTTTAACTTTCAGGATAAATATCATCACAGGCTGGTATGGTTTTGAGATGTTGCAATATTCAGTATATTGTTCATGCATGCCATTGTTGCTGGGCAACTGTCCCTCTTTTAGCCCCACCAATACTTAGATTTTACTAGTTTCATGGGTTCAAACACAACTTGTACTGTGTAAGTTGCAGTGCATTTACAGATACTAGAATTAATATGCTATTATCACCTGTCTCTGCTCAGAAAGAAATGTTTTGCAAAAAGCTGATGGATGAAACAGTTTGACAGAGTCATCATGTAAATTCTCACAAAATAGCCAGTGTGGCAACTATTGCGAGCCAGTGGTCTGTCTGATTGAGAGAGCAGCTGCTGTAGACGTCAACAGGACCTCGCCATCTGTCCCCCTCCAGACAAGATTACCTCCCAGCTCCACAGGAATGAAATAATTAGCGTCACCATTCTATTCGTACCTTTTGATCAGAGATAACACTGACAGATGCTAACATTTCCCCACCTAGTACAAGATTAGTTGAATTAATGCTGAGACGGCTATCCCCAAATCATGGCACTGCACCACCCAGTGAGGCTGGCCAATCTCTTAATAACCTCCCCTCTAAAAGGCAATAATAATCCACTTTACATACTTCCTGCCTTTTTCTTTTGTTCTTTCTTTGCTTTAAGGCGTGTGTGTGAAGCACATGAGACAGTAGAAGCCCCCATGATAGCCTTATGACTGTAAAGTCATAATGTTTTCCCTCAACCAAGGGCTTAAAACGTTCTGGACACACACAGAACAAAATCAGATGCCAGTTTGTGCTTGAATAGACAAAAGACAAATGTTTTAAAGTCTAACTTTTGTTCCCTTGACAGATAATACAGAGAGAGAGAAAAAAAAGACCACACAGAACGAACAAAGGCTGAGGTAAAATGATAAAATCTTGAAAGGATCTTAATAAATGCTTCCTTTGGATGCTGTCCTCCTCCATCTTTTATCCCACAGATGGTGAAGGTCAAGGATTGACAGCACAACATTTTTCTGACTGGAATCAGCACCAAAAGTTCAAATTCATTTGAATAGAGAAGCTTTTTAAGCTTCTTTAAGTCACTGATCATTATTTTTGATGTAGGGACCTTTCCTGGCCTTTTTGGATTTCAGCTGCATGAAAAAGCAGAAGAGAAACTCTCTCTTTGGTTTCCTGTCTCTTTTTGGCTTTCACTTCACAAACTATGAATCTTTTTTTACCAGTGGCCTTTATTTAAAACTTTCTTAGGAAGTAATACATTTTTGTTTTTGAGGTTGTGGTCACTGATGTAAGAGGGGCAAAAAAAACAAACCAGACATCTGGGTCCAGCATGTCCTGGGTCTTTCTCAGGACACCCTAACCAGCTGCCGCAACTGCATCAAGTTTCTCTTTTAAAGGGATATAGTTCAGATTATTCAAAGAGGGGTTGTTTGAGGTAGTTCTCAGTAGCCAGACTCCACTGGCAAATACCTTAATTTTTTCTCGCAGAACACTGGACTTGTTGGTCTACTACTGCCTCGATCGGTGAAGGTTCATCTAAACAATGTCAGTTTAAGTGTGTGCTGTATTTGGAATATTTTCATTCCTTTACTTTGCCATCAGTCAGCCTTTTATGGCGGGAAATCGTCATTATGTAAGGCAAATATTGCTCTCTCCAAGCCAACCAATTTCCATAATTTTATCTCACCGAACACGGGAGTTGCTGGTCTACTGCTGCCTCGATCAGTGAGTTTGTTTGTGTTATTGTGTGACTTCTGTGTTTTAAAGGTTAGTTCAGATTCACCAAAGTCACACGATAACACAAACAAACTAACTGATCCAGCCAGTGGTAGACCAGCAACTCCCATGTTCTGTGAGGTAAAATTACTGATTTTACCTATGGAGTTTGGTTGGATTGGAGAGAGCGATGTTTGGTTTACATAACAGCGGTTTCCCATTGGAAAAGGACTTGTAAGGCCAAAGTTAAATGGTGAATATTCTACTTGGTGGCTAAATACATTTTGTTGCCAACCTTGTCTACAGCAATACATTGCGTAGCTTCCCTGCTGTAGGTAACACACTGACTATAATTCAGAAAATCCAAACCATTCTTTTAATGTAGAGAAACAGCCTCTTGAATCTGAGCTCCCAGTGGACTGCGGAGATCCTCATTCTGTCAAACCTGCTGCTGAAGTCTGTTTCCTCAGTCTTGGTGAGATGAAGGAGCTCGTATGTTCCACTGACCCTGAGAACAGGGTTTCCTGTAGTCTTGTGTCTCTGGCAAGGACATTTAAAGCGAACTTTTCAAATGCAAGAGGCCAGACACCTCATAGTTTTTTTTTCTCCCAGTGTTAATACTGCTGCAGTTGTTCTGATTAGCTTGGCAGACCTGCAGGCTTTATATAACGTGGTAAGCCAGTCTCTCCCAAAATCCAAGATTACTTTTTATTGGATAACATTTTGTCTATGTGCCACAGTGCATGATGACATGTCTGAATGGTAGATGGCTGGGATTCTGACATACTGTATTTGGCACAATATATTAATGGCATATATGTCCTTGGGGCACCCATGGACACAGGTTAGAAA
>JAJHUR010076130.1:0-14765 GCA_027495735.1 Lutjanus campechanus | reverse complement strand
TTTGTAGTTTGTGAAACATGCTCAAGTACATGGCATCAGAGTTGTGCAATGACATAACATTGCATTAAAGCAGCAGTTAAAATCCTGCAAGCACTTGGCCTGTGCCATGTGGTTTTGGTCAGTTGCTCGGGCCGTGCCTGACTGTTGTACTGTATTGTGTTGCAGATGGATTATGGCTTTAATGAGAGCAGAGCTGTAGCCCCAGCCTGCATGTAGCTGGATGGACACAGAGACCTAAGAAGTTGTAATCAGATCTGCTAAGCTGGATGGCTGGCTGCATGGTGCAGTGAAAGGCCCTGAGCACCCCGTCATTATACTCTGGCAGAGGGGAGGGGACAGTCCTCACTGTTCATGTGTGTGTGTGTGTGTGTGTGTGTGTGTTTGTGTGTGTGTGTGTGTGTGTGTGTGTATGTGTGATCTGATGAGATCAAATGTCACAACATTGAATTAATGCATGGCATCTCCAGGCTCTCAAGCCCCTTTTAAATAGGTTTATGAAAAACCTCTGTTCTCTGTATAAACACAGGGGTTGGACACAATAACATAAACTGTTAAAAGCAACATACAGGTTTTTTTCTGTGTGTGTGTGTGTGTGTGTGAAGCTCATAATGTTCAGAGAGATGTAGACTTACCTGCAATATTTTTAGACCTATAGTGTGGTTTCATTTTCAGGGTTGTTACATTATTTTGTCCTCTGTCTTGTGTTCAGTCCCTGTGCATTAGGACTTCTTGTCTAGGTTATGTTTATCAGTGTATCGGTAAACTTTCTCATTGCCAGGAGCTGTTTGTGGGCTTTTATGTGAATATTTGGTCAGATTTTTTAAAAAACATTTTTGTTGTTTTTTAATTCACTAATAAATTCATATTTTAAAAGGATAACAAGTGGATTTTCCATGCTGCTTTTTTAAAAAACAGAATGAAGCAGATTTTAGATCTATTTCTGTCTAACGGTGTCTAATCTTTAGGGCTCTGTGTGGGCGGTTTCCACAGCAGCAGATGACTGACATTTAAGGGCCGATGACACTTGGAGACAAGCTGTCAACTTCAGTTCACAGATCTGTAAAGTCTATGAACGTTAAGAAGTTTTTTTTTTTAACCACTTCTCTGAGTGATTTGAGGTGTTCTTTTTACAACATTCGGCATTTTGGAGAACCCATCGTGCTGTTCCATTTTGTATTTCACTTGGAAAGTGGAAGCTAATTAGCTTAGCTTGCTAAAGTTAGCACTGATTCCCACGCAACCTTATTTTCTCTACATGTTACATCGACACCTGCTGAGTCATAGGCAGCTCCTACTAAGGCTGAATAATCAAAATTTTATCAGATAATAAGGATATGGCCTGGTGCAGTTTTCAAACCACAGAAAGTACAGTACTTATGAAATGATAAATCTATAATATATTTACTGTTATAAACATAAAATTACCATGTGTCATCAGAGATTAATGAAACATATGGAGTTGAAATACTTGCTTCCCTGACAACAACTACAGCCACGGTGTCCTCTGAAATTTCTATTCCAGCCCGTAACTTGTGTTATTGTTTCCCTGTTTCACATTAATTAGAGTTCAAATTAATACTGAATGTTTGCTGAATGTGAAGGTGTCTGTTTATGAGTTGTAAGCAGTCATTAATAATCTTTTAGAAGGAGTAGATGTATATAATGGCTAAAATTTAGACTAAAATTGGTCTTGATGTTGGAAGGCGCCATGCAATGATGAAAAATAAAAATAATCAATACTTCCCCTCTAATGCATGAAAACTAAGTAACAAGCCTGATTTGAAAATGTAAGGAGAAGAAAGTAAAATATAGGCAGTAAAAGCAAACAGTTGTAAGAAATACTCAAGTATAGTTCCCAGGAAACTCGACCTAAGTACAGTCACTTCATTACTTCCCACTTCTGCTTAATTAGGATTTCAATCCATTAATGCGCCATTTATAGCTCCAACACACTATTTGGACTGTTGTTACATATTGCTCCTTTAAACCAAAGATGATCTTCGTATAAATCATTACAACTTTTTGTGGCCAAATCTGGGTGAAAATCAGTGAAACCAATCTGCTTTTTGTGCAAATCTGTCTCATTTTTGGTGAAAACCGCAAACACTGCACACACACAAGTTTGTGTGATTGTGTTTACATGTTACTGTATACATATGCGCTCTTTGTGTGTATGTTTACTTACAGGAACGGGAATGACACTGATTGATTTTACTCTATATTAATGCTGTTCTAATCGGCCGTAATCTGGTTAGTGTCGATCAGTAGGAGAGCTGATGTGAGCACTCAGCTTTTTACAAACTTGAGCGCTGCCTCTGCTTTGATGACGCCTCACAGTCTCAGCTCGGCAGGTTTCACATGTTGAGGATTCGCTCTGAGTTCTGTTTTCACCTCCTTTTATCCCACAGTGCTACACTTCGTCAGAACTGTGCAGGGTGACTGTCACAGGCTTTGTCTGTCGTAACCTCGGCTCAGCAGCTCTCAGCTGGAGGTGTCACCTTTGAATTGCTTTCTCTTTCAACTCGAATTGAATAATCCCCTCCATGCACAGTGAGCTAAATATAGTTTGACTGTCTTTTTTCACATTTGTGCCATTTTCTGCAAACACCACAACGCCTCCTCCATCTCATATTCTGGCGCTACTTCCTTCTCCTTGTATGTCCTCTTCTTAAGCAACTCACGCTCCATCTTTTCTCCTTGTTCAGACTGATCCAGGCGGGCTGTCAGTGCTCCAGCAGCTTGGTCTTGACCAAAACTCCGACTTCTCCGACTCCAGTGTGCAACAGCGCCTGGACGAGCACCGCGAGAGGATCCGCAGGGAGATCCGCAAGGAGCTGAAGATCAAGGAGGGTGCAGAGAATCTGCGCAGGGCCACCACCGACAAGAGGAATGCCCAGCAGGTGGACTCGCAGCTCCGCAGCTCCAAGCGCAAGCTGGAGTTCCTCCACGCTCAGCTGCAGGAGCTGGACGCACATATTGTGGTCAAGGGCCCTGATGACAACAAAGGTACAGTATCCACCGTGCAGCAGTGGTTTATAAGCACCTGTGCCACTGTGGGATGAGCCAGTTGTCCTTATAACTTCTTACTTACCCTACAAAACCATCAGCATAATATATTTACTCATGTAATTTCTACACATCACTCTGTACATCAGTGATGAGTTTTTAGATTGATATCCTACTTAAGGCACACAGTTTCAGTTAATCGGAAAAACTGCAGGCTGAAAATCATCCATCTATCCTGGTGAACCTGAAGTCAAAATAATCTATTTTGGCGATGCAGTTACTACCAGAGTGTTAATTAACTTAATTAACACTTAACACTTAATTCACGGTGTGTGTCAAAAGCTTGACTCAGTCTACAACCATCGTAGCTGCTCTGTGAGGCTGCACTTTGGCACAGCAGTGCTTTGAGCTAAATGCTAACTTTAGTATGCTAACATGCTGATGCTTATTTAAAGATACTACAAGGGACATTCAAAATATAACAAAAAATAAAATTATCTAAATCAAAAAATCTCCTCCCGCTTCTTTTTAACAGGCTAATGTGCTATTCACTGTAACTTTGCCTGAGAAAATATAAATAGGCTTGTTTCATCTGATTTCAAGGAGAATCCAACATGGTGGCAGGCAATAAAACTCTGTGGAAATAGCCTATCTTCTCATATAAAGGCATCAGTAATAAATTGAGATGTATAAGACATAAGACATAACTTTTCTTTTAGAAACCTTAATAGATTTAAAGACACTAATGTTGTTCCCAGGGTACGATGTGGGTCCATCTTGAAAATAACCTGGCAGAAATACTTCTAGTTTGTTTACTGCTGGTTGGCAAACTGGAAATGCTGCCACTGCTACTTCTTCTTTCTCTTCTTCTTCTTCTGTTATGTTTCCAGCAGATTAGATTCTTCACAGAGGTCGGAATCAGTTTGTGCATGTCAAAAAAAGTTATGTTTTGATTGATCGGATTCTTATACGTAGCAGAATCATTTCAGTCAGATTGAAGAAATATTGTGCATGTAAAAAGTTATTAGGTCATAAACTAAAGTGTTGGACAAATTGAAATTTTGATGTGAGGTAAAGTTATTACAATTCATCCAGGGGGTGACATGAATGTTTGATATGATTGGCTGCTTGTATAACGTGATTTTCATCACACTAGGATAAACTGAAACAAGTGGCTTCGTCAAAGGCAGGAAATCAATATAAAAACCTATTATATCCTTTTGCAGTTAAATTTATGTGCTACCAAAGGATGAACAATAATTTTATAACAACTACACCAAGAGTAACCTGACCTCTTTCCATCCAACCACTCCTCTTGTACAGACACTCCAAAGTCTCCAGGGTCGGTCAATCGGACGTCGGCCAACCAGCACCGCATTGCAGCTTTGGAGCGGCAGCTAAACATCGAGCTAAAGGTTAAACAGGGAGCAGAGAACATGATTCCAATCTATGCCAATGGAGGTACCAAGGTATTCATCTGGCCTCACAGTTAGCCATACCTCATGTTCACCGCATTCACTTTACCGTTCTGTAATATTCAGTTTGTGCTCCTTTATTCTCTCCCTCATCTCCTCCTGTTTTTTTCTGTCTCTGCACAGGACAAGAAGCTCCTCCAGACGGCTCAGCAGATGCTGCAGGACAGCAAGACAAAGATTGACATCATTCGCATGCAGATCCGAAAGGCCATGCAGGCCACGGAGCAGTCTGAAGACAACCAAAGTAACCGTCATGCTCTTGTTTTTATCCTCACTCCTATCGTTCAATTCCTCTTTCATCCCACCTGTCACTCTTTCAGCTTATAAACACTGCATATTTTATGATGTGGGTAGTAATGGATCAATTCTTGCTTCAGAACTTCACAGTGCACAGCCCTCCAATCACACACACACACACACACACACACACACACACACACACACACACACACATATTGTCCATTATAGCCCTCTCACTGACTCAGGTTAGAGCCTTATTGATGTTCCTGCATCCCCTTGATGTTGCCCAACAACTAAAAGCCATGCCTCATTTAACAGAGGTTAGAGAGGAGGCAGGACAGATGCGGGGAGCCAGGAAGGGAGTGAGACTGAAACGACTGAGTCAGAGATGACGACAGGGTGATGTGGAGGGAAGAAAGGAGTCAAAGATGAAAGAGAGAATAAGCAGGGAAAGGAAAAAAAAGATGTGATCCTGGAAAGGGACAGTAGATTGACTGATTTAGGCACAAGCCTCTAATGGGAGTCTGTTTTCTCTCCATTCTGTTTTATTTTTCCTCACACGCTGTCTCTACAGACAGGAAGGGTCCACAGGTGTTATATAAGACCCTGCCTACAGGCACAAACACCTTCAGCAACATTGGGATAACACCTCATCAGTGCCAATGACGAAAGTGTGCCGATACACAGCACACAAGTATCCGACTGAAGTAGTGCAATCACACAAAGTGGCAAACACAGCTCTCTCCACACACATCACCGCGCTTAACACCGACGAGTAGCACACAAATAGGTTCCCTTGAACTTGAGGACTTTCCAGTCACCAAATCATTCTAAGACGTAGACAAAAAGGAACCTAGCAATGACATGAAATGCATACATGAAGACAACTAAGTGTGAACTATAGTGCTGAAGAAGCCAGCTACCGTCTCCCTGACAACACGAAACACAGTGAAACAAAGGCGTATAAAAAATTCAAACAGTAAACCCCAGTGCCTAGCTACCAGGAACTATCTGCATTCATCAACTGTCTTCTGTGAGACTCAGGGTGACTTTGGATGCTGAACTCCATGTCCCATTAGCCTGCAACAAAGACCAAAGGTCCTGAAAAGCGTACCCCCATCTGAAACCGAAGTCTCCACTCAAAGTTACCTCAGAACCAAAAAGGCCAAATAAAGTAGCGAGGCAATGGAATTAACTGTGGAATCAATTCAGCTGGTTCACTCGGGGCCTAACTTACCATGATTTGCTCCTAAACTCTGATAACTTGCCCCATGGGGGAACAAACAAAAGGAAGAGACAGGTGTCTTACCTCCACACCACACTAGAAAACCTAAATAACTATAGATATGCAGATAGTTTCCAGACTAGTCCCCATATGTTACGACCCTGGGAAGAGGAAGAAAACATTAAATCAGGATTTAATCAAATCAAATTAAATCAAATTTGGCCTTTTGTGGTGCATGGTTCAGGTGCAGCTGATAAGAGGGAGGAGCTGGTTGATGAGGAGCCTCCTGAAACAAAAAAAAAAAAGTGCAGGAAAACTACACTGATTGTAACATCTGTGCTTTAAAGCAGAACACATGACCTCTTGTTTGTGAAAGAGGTCACTTAATGATACCCCCACAGAATCATCACCTGACTCTGCAGTTCTTCTCAACTCTACAGAGATTCTGTTTTTCAGCTCATTGTTTTGATCTTCCTCGTTTTGGTTCATTCTCACTGGTGTCATCAGCATTGTGCTTTTTGACCACAGCAGGCAGCTCCAAAAACCTTTTGTGCAACTAGCTGCCCTGCGCTTAACAGAGGGCAGACACAGTTAGCAAGTCGCTGATGAACACAATGGCACAACGAGCAGAGACGAGAAATTATTCAAAATCTTGTTTTAAAGTCACAATATTTACTATGGCAGTGATCAACATACATCATCTGTGCATGCTGCTGTGCTTGCTGCTCATATGCTGCTGTTGATGAACCTGTCATGTTGTCGCAGGTAAGCCGGACCTGTGTGGGGTGGAGCTGCGTGTGGAGGAGCTGTGGCATCACTACCGTGTGGAGCACGCCATGGCCGAGGGGGCCAAGAACATGCTGCGACTGCTGGGTGCAGGAAAGGTCCAAGACAAGAAGGCCATGGCTGAGGTCAGAAAACTGACACATACTGAGATGATTTGGTTTAAAACATTACTTTAGTTAGTTAGTTTGATCCGCTGCTCCAGTGTAGTATCACTTATTTTCTGATAACTGTTGTAAACGTTGATACGGAGCAAAGAAGCACATGGATGTGCACATTTTCTATATTGATTTCACATTATTTATATTTTTATAATGATTTCACAATTTCGTGTATTGGCTCCAAAGGTGAGTCTTGGTGCTAAGCTAACAGGCTGCTGGCTGTAGCTGTGTATTTCCTGTACAGACGTAAGAACAGTGCTGATCTGTTCACTTAACTCTCAGCAAGAAACTTGTTTCCCAAAATGTTTAACTTTTCCCTAAATTCTTTCAAACAGTTTACATGTTTGTGTACATATTTACATATTGTCATCTTGACTTATACAAAGGCATATATTCGCAGTTTGTTTCATATTCGCACATTTTTATTCTGAGTGTGTATTTTCCTGTTCATTATTAGCATTGCTGCTACAATCACATAATTTTCTCACCAAAATCAAGACATTTTATGAAAGAAAGAAAGAAAAAAGAGACTCAAGAGAACATTTCATTCTGTTTTCAGGCTCAGTGTGGTCTGAGCGAGTCGTCCCAGCGTTTGGACGTGCTCAGGTGCTCTCTGGAGCAGAGGCTGCTGGAGCTCCCTGAGGATCATCCCAAGGCCTGCCTCATCAAGGAGGAGCTCGTGCTGGCCTCGTCCTCGGCCTTCAGCTCCCGCCACAGCACCCCCTATGTCCATAACCAGTACAGCACTTTGAGCAAGCCGTCGCCACTCACAGGTAGACACAGTACTGTGAAAATATTGAGTTAGATATTTAGTTTTAATTTCTAGGTTTTTAAGAACTGATCTTTAGAAATCGAGATACTTTTCTTTCCTTCCAGGTACTCTTCAGGTGCATCTTCTTGGCTGTGTGGGGCTGCTGGAGGTCGTCCCAGGGCGGAGCAGAGGGAACCCGGTGGTTCTTCCCTCTCACTCTCCGGGAGATGGACGTTCCTCATTCAAACTGAGTGGCCTCTACAGCCGTAGCACCAGCAGCATGAGCCTCAAAATCCCCGGCAAGAACGAGGAGCTCTCCAGTAAGTGTTTCACGTCTTATTTTGAACAGCTGCCTTTGAATGTACATAATGTGTTGTTCACGGTTATAATATGTGTGTAATGTGGAGTATTCTGCTCCATGCTTGATGTTTCCAATGAATCAGACATTTCATCTTTCATCTGATTTTAGCAAATGATTTCATGCACTGGAACTTTTAACCATAAAGAAGCATATATCTGATATTTACTTGAAACATTTTGGATGATTTAAATCCAAGAATTATTTAAAATCTGTTTCCACTCCCTCACACATCTCTTTAATATTTTCATAGTTGACATAAATAAAGCCAGTGTTTTTACTGTAAAAAGCAGTGTCTATATGTGTGTGTGTGTTTTGCAGCTGAAGTGAGCGCAGTGCTGAAGCTGGAGAACACAGTGGTGGGTCAGACAGTTTGGAAAACAGTTGGAGAGCAGGCGTGGGACCAGACCTTCACTGTAGAGCTGGAGAGAGTAAGACACAGCACACTTTCATACTGTTTTCATGTGTAACTATACCCTAAGAATCAGGTCGGGACATCATCTTTTTTCATGAATGCAGCACACATTAGGAGATGTCCGCATCAGACATAGTCTCACGTGTTGGAAATACATCGTATGTTTTAGGCGAAGGTGGCACCTGCAGAGCAGGGAGGAGGAGGAGGTGGATTCATCTTTAATGAGAACTAATGCTGAAAATAAAATAAAAGACTTGTAGTTTTGAAATGCAAAAAGCATCATGTTGCATCCTGGGTGTTTGTGTTATGTGATCAGTCCAGGGAGATGGAGATTGCAGTGTACTGGAGAGATTACCGCTCCCTGTGCGCTCTGAAGTACCTGAAGCTGGAAGAGTTCCTGGATAACCAAAGACACCAAGTCCAGCTGGAACTGGAGCCGCAGGGGCTGCTGCTGGCTGAGGTGCTTGACACACACAAAAACAGTAAACTCACTCACATACACACAAACACACAAACACACACACAACTCAACATGAGCTGCATTCATCATCCTTATACATGTGACAAATGCATGTGACAGGTAGGATTTAATAAAGACACAGCTCCTCACAGCGTGTATTTGCACAAGACACACTAACATACACTTATACTAAAAAAAGACAAACACTTACTGTTGTTGAGATTTTTGCTTTTAACATGTTGTTTTTGTTTTAGGTGACATTCTTCAACCCGGTAATAGAGAGAGGCCGAAGACTCCAAAGGCAGAAGAAAGTCTTCTCTAAACAGCACGGTATGAACAAATGCACACAAACAACCACTGGACTGAAATATAGAATATATGTTCACACATAACGGAGTCAAATCTTCAAAATCTAAAATTTGGCATTAATGGAAGCCAAGCCATTGGTACTAATCAGAATTTAGTAAAACTAGGTTTAAAATGAGGAAATCCAGATTTAAAATTAAGCAGATTAAAAACTAATCTCAGTTTAGTAAATCGAAGTTTAGTGACAAAATAAATTTGAATGCTGTCAGGATCTAGTGAGTACAAAAGAGGGGAAATTTAGTATTTCTTCACAAAACATTACTTTATTTGCTAGCTTGCTAAAAGCTAACCTACTCATGATGGCTCAGGAGAGAAGCTCTAATTTTTCCTCCTTTGTTGGCCGAATACTGGAGTTGAGTTTGTCTCTTAATTTTCTTCAGTGAAGTTGATTGCTTAATTCACCTGAAAAAGGCAGACATTTTAAAAGTTAAACTTCCTCAAGTTAAGGTTCAGGTAAAAGTATATTTCTACCATACAAATGTGTGATCATGACAGTTGTTTCTCAATTTTTCTGTTTGAGAGTGATTTCCAGCCTGATGGGCCTCTGACAGAGCGCTCTACCCATTTATCATTTCTGATGCCTGCCTTGTTTAAAGGAGCTAAAGGGCCTGAGAAGTGCTGCTACAGATAAAGTGTTAATGGCTTCTGGTATTCTCTGGACCTGGATTATAAACATTTACAGGAAATGCAAACCCAGGTTAATGCAACAGCTCAGCTGTCTCATGCCATTAAAGCAACAGGAGACCCCCCCTCTATCAGATGCTGAAGTTAGCATGGATGGATGAATGGATCATTAGCTCCTTTTCCTAAATACCCACAGTAATGAGATGTAGTAGCAACAGCTGCTTTAGTGTCTTACTTTTCATGTAAGCAGTCATATTCCACTCTGGCTGTCTCAGGTAAAGCCTTCCTGCGTGCTCGTCAGATGAATGTGGACATCGCTACGTGGGTCCGCCTGCTGAGGAACGCCATCCCCAGTGGAAGCAACGCGCATGCCTACACGCCCAGTTTCACAAGCAGCACACTCACACACACCCACAGCACGGGGTATGTAACCAGGACGTGTCTGCTACTCTGCAAAAAAACATGTGAAAATGCATTAAAGTACATTTTATTTTATTTTACTTTTTCAAGTTTGGTGCTTAAAGTAGTCAAACTTCCAATTCTTCTTTTGTTAGACCCTTGATTTTTAAATAATAAAAACTTAATCCACCACTGTTTTGACCAGTGATTAATTATTGAAGGATGGTGTCTGAAATTTTGGCTTACTTTTTTTTTAAAATTCAGGACTATATAAATTAAGAGGCATGTTTGTTTCAGGTTTTGTCTCTATTCGTTTTTGTTATTAAATCAGTTAACATCATAAATGAAGCCTGAAGAGTGAACGAACAAAGTGGCAACTTGAAAAGTTGATTCAATTGCCTGATTGTCTACAATTTAATATAAGGTTGCCTCTAGCTTTTAACACCCCAACACTTGGGCAAAGTACTCCTACAATAGAGCTTATTGTTCATGAAGCATTCATTTCCTTCTTTTACGTCTCCTTTACTTTGTTTGTGTGTCTTTAGAGAAATTTCAGTGGAGAAGCTGAATCTGGAGAGCGACTCTCCTCCCAAAGCTGAAACCAAGAGAGACGTGGTGGATGCCCCCGCTCCCTTGGTGAGTGAGTGAGAGGGAGAGAGGAATGGAGGCCAAAGAGGAAGGGAAGCAGACAGAGGGAAAGATGGGCATCTTAACACTATCATGTTACTATTTTGCTCACTTCTTACCTGCAGCCTTTGGCTTGAGAACAGTGCTCCAGTCATGGGCTGCTGCACTGTGTGCTGCAGTGAAATCTAAGACAGAGCGGGGGCCTGACAGGAGAGAGAACGGAGAGGATGAATAATTAGAGAAATTGAGAACTGAAAACTCAGGGAGACAGCTTTAATGAGACATAATTGCATGGAGGGGAGCTTTAATTTGATCAAGGCCAAATCCGTGTTAGTGTCCCGGTGTGAGGAACACAATCTGCACAGGGCGATGATGTGAGAGGTGGCCTGAGGAGGCACTTCAGAGAGAGAGAGAAAGAAGAGGGGGATGAAATCTAAACACGTGTAACTGCAAAAAATAAAATAAAAAATAAGTCACGCCCAGCAAACCATGAAAAGGTGGAGGTTATTGACATCAAAAGGTCAGACAAAAATTTGCACTGTGGAATTCTATTGCCAACATTCCCCTCTTACCATAGTAACTGATATTTCTCCACTAAGTCTAATCAGAGTTTAGCAAAACAGAACTCTGGTGTACAATTAAAACTAATCTCAATGTAGTAAATCCAGGTTTAGTAATGTATACCAAAATCAAATAATTGATGATTCTTTTTTGCACGTTTATTCCTTTCAAATCATATTGACGTTCTCTCATTTCAAACAACTTTTGGATAATTACAATCTACCATAAACAGTGGATAAATTGGTTCTTGATCCTTATTTTTACTTACAACTATATTATTCCTTCATTTTAGACTGTTTTACAATCAATTCGGAGATCTATGCTTAGACATAATTTAGATATAATTTCCAGCATACTTTATAATCTATAATCACTCCCAAAAATGAAACGTATGTCATGAATTAAGTCTTACTCGATAGTTTCTTAAAAACAAACCACCTATTCCACAGCATCCAAAAAATGTTTTAAATTCTTACCTAACAAAATAAATTATAAGTGCTTCAAGTCTTACATATAGAATTAATGTCAAAAATAAACAGTAATGGGCCTTAACACTGAGCCTTGAGGAACCCCACAAGTAACCTTCAACAATTCTGAATTAATCTTATATAATAATACTATTATAGTAATTTAAATTAAGAGCTACCATATATTATTTTATTTTGTTAAAGATTTCTTACATTCTGAATTACATTACGGACCTTTTGCAACATGCTGTACAGTGGTTCCCTCTGGACACACCAAGAAAGCAAATTTGAATTTTAGAGACCAGAGCAGCAGACAGACGCAGAATTAGGCACAGAGAGAGTCAGAGTGGGCCTGTGCCTGTGGCAGATGGTGTGTTCAACGGGGTTGAAGTATTATGGGATTAATTACTCTGATGTTTTTTAGAGAACTAATTAGCAGTGAGGAAGTAGTGGAGAGGACAGGAAGAGGGGAGGAGTGAGGCTTTCGGCCAGCAGGGGATCTGGCATGATGAGCTTCAATAACTGTCTGTCTGTTTGTCTGCTGTGACTGAAGGTCGTTACAGATGTTAGCAATCATTTTGTCCCCATTTCTCCCTCATTTGCTATTAATCTGTTTCTGACGTTTTCCCTCCACGTCCTCTGTGCGCCTTCATTTTACTACTTGTCCCCTCCTTCCTCCTTCACCTTCTTCTCTGTGGTGTTTCGCAGGAACAGACGCAGGTCATTGAGCCCCCGTCCACGCCGGATGTCCCTGTTCATGAGCAGCCAACCAGATCGCTGTCCCAGAACTCTTTACGCAGGTGCACAAACACACAAGGACCTATCTCTCTCTCTCTCACACACACATACATGCACACACACACATGCACACACACGCACGTGCACATAGAAACCACACCTGAGCATCTTTTTGCAATATGGCCAACACAGCTTGACACTAGAAACACACCCCCACACACAATATGGTTGTCCTGTATTGTAACCTCTTTTTTTAACACCTGGTAATAATGCCAAGTAATCATTAATGTGGATTACAGCATATGTTTCCCCAAATGAGAAATGTGATGCACGCCGAAATACAGAATAAACAGTCACACACACGTTGTGTTAGCCACAACATGGATGTTCTGGAAGTTCTGGCATGTTTTCCCAGTGTAAATCCGGTGTGTATACATGTTTTGAAAGGTGCTATACAAATAAAAGTAATTATTATTATGATTTGCCTGTAATCTCAGCAGAGAACCCAGCAGAGGCCCTCTTTGCCTGGAGGACTTCAAGCTGGTAGCAGTGCTCGGCAGAGGCCACTTTGGGAAGGTACTCAAACTTCATGTTTCCTCACAGGATGAACAAAAGTTAAACTGCCAATCTAAGGGGCCTGTCCATCTCATCATGAATAAGGATGGGAATCGAGAAGCGGTTCCAAATTGTCTGAGCCATTGGAATCATGTGCCTTCAAGCTTATCAGATCCTTTTGTCGTTGCCGGTGTGTTTTTCTGTGCATTGCAAAGCAGTGATGTCAAACTTGTGTGTCTACACTGCTGAAAACAGTCAGTCAATCGTAATGAAGAATAATGCAAGCTGTAATGTCTGTAAGATGATCATTTCAAGTCACGGTGGAAACAGCAGCAGTATGCTGAAACATCTTTCTGCGCAACATGAGCTTAATGCCATGTATCCACTCGCACCCTACACATGAACGCTACTGCTTCTCAACCAAGCTGCACGTCCAGTAGTGAGGGTAAAAATTATATTTTCCTTGAACTAAAAACCCTAAATGGGGCACCACAGTAGCAAAAATATGCTACATATTTAAATATATATATAAATATAACAAAAATATGCTATTTAAATTTCATCTCTTTATTTTTTAGTGTGATGATATTCCAAAAACCAACAAGATATCCCACTTAAAAGTAGTGGTTAAGTGTGTCATTCCCTAGAGCAGTGGTTCACAAACTCTCAAGGGGAGTATTTTTATTAGAGTGGAGTGAAAATCCACTCCCGTGTCCCGTTACAGCTTTGCCACGTCCGCTGGAGTTGATTGCGCTCATTCTATTTTTGTCTATTTTTGACAGATGCTGCATCAATCTGCACAGAGCAGATCGAGCGTCGGACACAGAAATTTTCAAAATAAAACATCTTATGCGGACTCGTGATCAAAAAAACTGATGAGAATTATTTACTGTAACAGTGTAGCCTACTGACTCATGGTAGTAGCACAAAATGGTAACGGTCAACTTTATTATACGGTGAGTTTTTGTCTCGCCCACTGACCAACTCCAGTTGTAAGCCTGTGCCTTTGTCAGGAGAACTGACTGGAATATAATAGCATAAATGTTTTTAAATGGTGCGGGAAACCGGAGCTCCTGAAATGCTGCTGGTGGGACAAACTCCCACCAGGCTTCAGAAACATCCTGCATGCTTTCTGCAATAGGATATTTTGTGAGGGTCGCAAAGGCCAACCTGATTATTCTGGGGGTTTTGACTCGAAAAGAGAGAACCACTGTGCTAAAGCACCAAACAATTAATCAGCCTTTTTAGAAATTGAATGCATTTGTGACCTGTTTTTAAAGATTTACATATTCAGTTGGAGTGAATAGGGGTATTGAGAGATGGACTGACATTGTTGGTTTTGTAGATTTGTTGACAATTAGTACAATATAAATCTCTCCAGGTGTTGCTGTCAGAGTACAAAAGGACCAGCAGCCTGTACGCCATCAAAGCCCTGAAGAAGGGAGACATTGTTGCGAGGGACGAAGTGGAAAGGTAACTGTATTTTATGACAAAGCACCCGGTGACCTCAACTTCAAGTCTCAGCTACACAACAAAGCTCATTCACCTCATAAT
>JAJHUR010076129.1:0-10490 GCA_027495735.1 Lutjanus campechanus | reverse complement strand
CAACTCCCTGTGCAATCACAACTTGATGTTTTTACATTTCTGTTTGAGTTTGAATCAAACAAATGAGATTCAGTGTGGTAATTAGCGCGCTTTACACAGGATTTATGTATTTTGACGGGAGCCAGGCGACAGTCTTTGTGCTAAGCTCGGCGAATCCCGGCAAATTTAAAGAGAGAAAACTTCCAGCCCTGTTTGAAATGGGAGTGTGTGCCTGTTTCAGTTGGTGTTTTGGCTCACGTTTGAAGTTTATCTCCTGTAATGTTTACATGCAGGTTGTTTTGAGTGTAAATGAAGGATCTGACTTTAAAAGTTGGTGGAAACAAACCTCAAAGAATGAGATCTGGGCCAAAACTTTTAAACTGGCTCTGCAGAGTAAATACAGCCTGAGGGAGAGGATGTCAGTGGGTTAGCAGCTCAGTGCAGGTTTAAGCATGTTTTGACCTTTTTAATGCCATCAACACTCAAATTAACAGACTTTTAAAAAAAGAAACTGCAGAGAAAACCAACAGTTTTTTACACTAGGTTCATATTTAAATGCTTCCTTTATATTAACAATCACTTTCTCCCTTATAAAACAAAAAAACTGCTCGTGTTTGTGTACTGGCAGGTTGTTCGGTTATAAAATGAAGCCTCTGTGTGTTATGTGACGGATGATGTTGGCTCATTAAAGGCAACAGAACAGGGATGAATTCAGGTCATGATGAATCTTTACAATCCAGAACTTGAACTGGTCCAAATGTAGAGTCGTTACCTGTCGAGCTGGATTTTGATTCCTGTACAGGAGGAGTGAAGAGGACGGGACTTCATGATCGATGAGAAAAAATGTTTAAAAAGCAACAGTAACATCACAGAAATCAACTCCCCAAAGTTTTGCCTCAAGATTTCAAGTTGCTCCGTGTGCGATTCAGGCAGCCGCAGTCACTTAGAAAGAAACAAAAGTCCTGTTGCTCTACATGCTCCAGTCTCCGTTAAATATCACAAAAAAAAGCATCAGGACTCGACGAGGGGAAAGCGATCCTAACCTCAGAAGCAGCAGCCCTCAGTCACTTCATGAACAGCGCTTATTTAGAAACTTAAAAGATGCCGGACGACCTCACATCCGACCCCGAACAAAGTCCTCGGCAGAAGCAGATCTGTTGGGGGGGGGGGAAATATGATCATCGGGGAGAAACGCTCCAATCAGACAGTCAGTCGGCGCTCTCTCGACGTTTGGAGATGCCCAAATGGAGATTTAAGGTTTCTGTGAGAGTCGGGGGAGGAGTGGGGGCGTTTTGCATCTGATGCAAATATTCAGCAGCAGCCAATAAACAGAGGAGTTCCAGATGTGGGTACTGGCGTTGGCACTGTGCAGGTTGGCTGGTTACAGACCGGGCATCTGGGAGAGGAAGAGGAGGAAGGGGAGGAGGAGGAGGAGGAAGGTGCGAGGAGTCGTCCTCTACCGGTCCTTCAGTTCTCTCGTCACTCGCTTGGTGATCCGACCGCACAGCAGCCCCACCAGGAAGAGGACGCACACGCTCAGTGCGATCATTAGCAGGATGTAGTTCTTGGAGGGTGATGTCATCACCTGCACGGCGAGGTCTGAGAAGCCCTCTGCTGGCGCCACCTGAGGGACAGAGCCAGAGGTTACTGATGTGCAAAAGAAATACAGGTGTTTTGCCACAAGCGTGGCTCTGGGGATGGATATAATTGTCTGAATCTGACAAATCTGCAAGCTCCATGTTTCATTTACTCTGGCAGGTCACCCTCTGATTCGGGTGGGTTTGATGTGACTGACAGATGACGGCTTCAGACTCACAAAACTCTATCAAACTGTCAAACTTTGCAGTGCTGATCAAATATAGATCAAGATTCTGTTACAGCGTTGCCTATTTCTCCCTTTAAATGATTTTACAAACAAGCACCGCCAAAACTTCAAATTTCAAGGGCTGTACTCGACTCGAACGAAGAGTCCCAGTCGATTGGGGGATCTCTGACTGATGATCAGACTTTCAGGGAGCAGCTCTCCACGTGTCGTAGCTCTGATTAATTGAAGGTCTGTCAAAATGCATTCACAGGCATTTTGGTCTGCACCAAATGAACTGAGAGGTCCCAGACTAATACGCATTTCTGAATTTGTCTGGCGATGCTCGGCTACTGACCCACCACAATTAACCAGGATGGTGAGCAGGGTAAACATTAGCACGTTAGCATTTAGCTCAGAACACCCTTATACCAAAGACCAAACAACAAGTTGTGGTTTTAGCCACAATCACCAGGCTAACTCATCCCTTGTTTCGAGTCCTGATGTTAAACTGAGTGTTTTCACTCTCTCCTATTCTAACTCTTAGCAAGACAGCAAATCATATGTTTCCATAAAGTCAGTATATTTCTTAGTGTAAGCTAATGAGCTAATATAGAAGTAGAAAAGTGATAATCAAAAGGTTTATTATTAAATTTTGTTCAAATTAAATTTATTACATCCAATTTTACATTTTTCACGACCTTGAATAACAGTCAACAACATAAAATGAAACATTTCAAGGCTTTTTAAGACTCACCTTTGCAGCGTAGCTCCACATGTCGATGCGGTCTTGAAGTCTTTTCTTACACTCCGGCTGCAGACGAACTCTCTTGTCCTGTAACGCCTCCATCAGACACGACATCTCTGGATGGTGAGAGGGAGTAAAAGATTCAGACACACACACACACACACACAGAGGAGAATCTCTATGACAAGCAGTCATCAGCTTTACTGGTTAGTGAGTCTTAATTCTTTCATGTCCTAAATCAGATCCATCTTAAGGATCCTGGAAAAGTTCTGCACTGATATTGTAAACATGTTGTGTGACAGTGCTCACGTCGTCCTCTGCCGGGTGTGATGGCAGCACAGTGGTGTTTGAGGTCCAGAGCGCAGGCCGTGTGGAGGACCGGGTCCACAAAGATGTCCGCCTTACTCTCCTTCAGCATGTTCAGGACTTCCTGCAAACAAGAAGAACAGCAAAGAGTTTCTGCGCCGACATCGAATCCATTCAGACCACATGTTGAATCATCTTGATGCCAAATGTTTGTAGGCAGAGAAAATGATCTGAAGTCCAGGTTAAAGGAGGTAAAGTATATCAGCACATGACAGAGCAACAATAGTAAATAATATTTACCTTTTTACAGCCGTCTTGTTTGATTTTTAGCAAGTTGACTTTCAGACACTCTTCCACCTGACCGGTCTGCTCCTGAGCTGCTGCCTCCTCCGCACACAACCTGGAGATCTGCAGGAGAGGAGAGGAGGGAAATAGAAAAAGAAAGAGGAGAAGGAGGGTTTGGGGGGAAAAGAGGAGACAGTGAGAGGAAGAAGAAGAAATTGAGAAAAGGGAAGAGTTGGTTTGGTGCAGAGACAGCCAGAGATCTGAAACAGACTGCTGGGTTTTGTGTGCTTCAGTGTGCTTCTGTGTGCTTGTGTATTTACCTCATCTGAGCAGTGCATCTGCAGCTGTGGGTCCAGTCTGTAGTCGAGCGCCGACTCCTGGAGAATCACTCTGATCTGATCTTCACAGTCTGGAGACAACCTCTGAACCAAACCCCAGCCAGAAAACACACAATTTAATACAATAACCAGCCTTTTAACTTGGACTTCATCCCTTATTTGGGTTCCAAGTTTTATTTATTGCTGGTTCTGCTGCTCTTTTTTATCCTTTCACACTTTTATCCTTATCTTTTTAGTAAGTTTTATTGTGTGTTTGTGTTTTTATATCGCTGTGTTCTCCTCCAGCTGTTTTAGGAAGATGATTGTGATGTAGCTGTTGACTGACCTGGTCGGCGTATTTGAGTTTGAGGCAGGCGATGACCTGACCCTCCAGCTCGCTGTCCTCGCTCGCCTTGTTCAGGATCGACTGGCAAAACTTTGGGATGTCGGCTCGACAGGCTTTTCTCAGCACCGGGTTCAACCTGTAGTCTGGAGGAAGAGGAGGAGGAGGAGGAGGCGTGTCAATGACGTGAAAGTGTTGAGTCAGGATGTCAGTAAACTCCAGGCTGTTCACTGACCTGTGTTCTGTGTGATCTGTCTCTTGGTGATCATCTGTTTACATTTGGGATCCATCAGCTCGCTGTTCTTGTTCTGTTTCAGACACTGAAGAACGTTCCTGGCGTCGGCCTCGGTACAGAACCGCTGCAGGAGAGAGTTTGTTTTTCCATCAACAACCAAACAGCTTAAAGGATCGTTTAGATTTATTATAACCAGAGAGATCAGGGAACACGGTGACGTCGCTACAACGAAGACAGAAGCTCACGGTTTAACCAGATTATCTGAACCGCTCTTCATCACCTTGATCATCTGCTTGCAGACCCTCATCAGCTGGTAGTCGAGCTCGGGGTCGGTCATCTCCACCTCCTGCAGCCTGAAGATCCGCTGGTGGCAGCGCTGACTGAGCTGCTTCTTCTGCTCCTTCAGACACTCGATCATCTGAAGAGAGGAGGGAGAGAAAACAGTCTAAAATGTCTGACAACATCGTATTTTCAGTGTTTGTACTTTTTTTTCCCAGCAGTTTCTCTCACGTCTGATGCTTCTCACCTGAGCATTTCCAAAGGCCACGTTGGGACACAGACGACTGATGTCGGACTTACAGGGATCGTACAACTCTGGTTCCAACCGGATGTCCTCAGACTGAGAGAGAAGGACAGATTATACTCTCATACTTTCATAGCTAAGGTTATGGCTCCTTCAGCGGTCCACTTTAATGTCCTCCTCAACAGTCTTACATCCTTTCACTCCCCCAATCTTATCCATTACTAATATTGCAGGCAAAGTGCACCATGTTGTTTCTGATCTAAATTAAGGCAAAGAACACAATATGTACTGTGTGTATATACGCAGTTGACATGAACTACATTATGCAGATTTTCTCAAACGTAAGAAAAAAGCAAATCTCATCTCATATGAACAAATCTGTAGCTACTAAGTTTTGTGGTTTAACATGAGCTAAAACGTTTACGTGCAAACTAAACAGTAGAAGCTTGTTTTCACACCTGGACCCTATTTTAAGACATTTTTATGTATCGTGAGGTTTTTGTCCCAGAATGTGGAGCCTCTGACATTTAAAGTGGAAAAGCTGCAGCCCAGAAAACTGGACCAACTGCTCCTTAAGCTGATAGTTGAATAATGTAACTGGCCTAGAAGGCAGCCATTATCGCATACATCATTTCTTTTGTTGATCCTTTTATATAATATAATTCGAAGGGGTTTTTTTTATACGCTGGGTCCCAGTGACAGTCAGCGTGGCTGCACTGAGGTAATTAAAGTCACAGACACGGAGCTTCCTGTAAATTACTGGGAGAGCCTTGTAGGCACTGCTGGTTCTTCACTATTCGCACATTCAGGAACATTTCTGTCTGAATGTTTTTATAATGATACACTTGAATCACACACATGCATTAGATACATTAAAAGGAACATTAAAATGCACATCGTCGTGCAGCCAGTCTCAGTAAAGACTCAAGTATCTGGACCACCTGTGTGTGTGTGTGTGTGTGTGTTACCATCTCCAGCTCCTCCACCCGCAGCTGTTTACGACACTTGAGTGAAACCCGCTGCTCCTTCGCCTCCTGCAGCGTGTCGTTCCTCACCGTGGTGCTGAGGCAGATGACAACGTCCACCCTGCAGGATGACGGACGTGTGAATTACAGAACGTCCCTTTAAATCACGTCAACTGGACGCAGAAAACACTTTGAACTAACTGGCTGCTCCCGGCGTTTAGCGTTTTTGCAGGACAAAATAAAAGGAAAGAAGAAAACTCACTTTTTCTTGATGTTTGGACACAAGCGGAGGACGTCCTCCTTACAGGCCATCTTGAACTTATAGGAGAACCTGAAATCCTTCATTTGGATCTGAAAGAAAAGCACAGAGGAGGAGAAATGGACGTTACCACCTGCTGGATCTTGTAATAATTCAAAACAGGAACAAATAAAGTTTCGCACTCTTATAGAAACAGACATTCTGCTCTCTGACAAATTAACAAACAGGGCTGAAAACTTCTGCAAGTGCTCAGACAGGAGACACGTAGGAAGATCATTTGAATTTACTAGTTAATATAAAAACAACTGTTTAATTAATAAAATTTCTTATAGTGAAACTAGAAAAACAAATGATCATAGAGAAAGAAAGATGGTGACGTTAACTGACCAGCTGGAAGTGCGTGACGCCGACTGAACACTTCTCGTTCATCTCCTTCTGGTGTTTGTTCTGAACCAGACACTCCATCAGATCACCTGTATCGATCTGATTATCAGCTACATCCTGCACACATTTAAATGATCCAAAACAAAATATTTATTTACACATGATTAAAGAAAACAAAGTGTAAACACACCTGAAATCTAAAGCCCTGCTTCATTACATCCCCACAATATGAATGAAACATTTCAGCGTCCTCCCAGTTCCACACTCTTCATATATATTTACAATCTATCAATAATTCTGTCATCCTGATTATTAATGATGTAATTTTCCGTTGACATGGGAGCGAGTTCAGTCTTCTGTTGCTCATCTTGAGGTTTCCTCCATTATTTTTTCACAAATTTAAGGGTTTTCTTTATCAGAATTGAGTGTAATTAGTCAGTTAGTTAAACTTTGCTTTTCTCACTAGTTGCAGTAAGTAATTATTAATATTCTATTATTGTAGAATGACATTTAACTGTTGCGTCTAAAGTGTTATGCAGCCACCAGCCACTAGCGGGAGCTGCAGCCCCGACTGATGCTTGATTATAAACCAGTGAAGTGAAACAAAGATGGTATCGTGCAAAACCAGCGTGGTTTTATTTTGATCTGAAGAATGAAATGATTGCATCAGTGTTTTTTAGACGAGTCAGCCAGTCTAAATTTACATTTCTGGTTAATCAGCAGGGAAATAAGTCAGTAGGAACATCCCCAGTCTGAGAATAGAGGCTGTCATACAGGATGTTGTACACATTGTAAATCCTCTTGATGCAAATTTGTGATATTGCACAACATAAATAAAACACAAGGGGGCAGCTTTACTGTTAGAGATCCTCTCTTATGAACAAAAGTATTGATCAAGTTTTAATTTTGTCCTGATTGTGGCACAAGGTGAAGAGATCACCAGTGGAATCCCACACCACCAAAGACTAAACACACCACCTGAACTGATGAATGTAAATCAATGAAACGACTGCTGATTTTGCTGCAACACCTGATTTGGTCTGAATACAGCCTAACAACTTCAACATGGTCAGCATATTATTATCATTTTACACATTTACACAGATTCTTCATACTGTGAACTTGTACATGTTGCATCATTTTCACTGTACAGATCCTAGAAGAAGTAAATTTTTATTTCATATCTATGATTCTTGACTAAGAATTCATTGCACAGCTACTATATTTGTCTTATATCACCAGGTGTTTTGTTTTATTTTTCTGTATATGTTTGTGTGCATGAACTCACGTGACAGTGGGCCTGGGTGACGGGTTCACAGGCTCTGATGAGCAGAGCGTCGATCTGAATGTCCTGCAGCGAAACAGTGAGACAACAAGTTCAAACTGTGAGACAAAGAAACACTCTCAGCTGCTCAGGTTAGACTTAATTCTGTTTTATTAATGCATCAATGACCTCTGACTCCAGCTCGGTCAGGTTGCCCACGACGTCCCTGCAGGCAGACACGAGGTCCTCCAGATGATCCTGAAGACACTCCAGCTCCTGGACACACAACATGTCAAATCCTCCTGTAAGGCTCCTTAAATTGTTTCAAAGTTTGATCTTTTATTGTAAACAAACAGGATTAACAACCAGCAGGGGGCGCTCAAACACTCATCACAGTGTTAAAGTGAAAACTGTAGCAGCAGGTGTCAGAATGTGTGTCCGTCTCACCTGTCCAGTGTCCGTCTTCTCGCTGCACCACTTCCCGAGGTCAGTCATGCAGCGTTTCTGAAGCTCAGGGTCCAACTTGACATCCAGCGCCCTCTGGTGGAGAATCCTCTGAACCTCCACCTTACAGTCCCGAGATAACTGCACCACAACACACATATTGAACTGTTGAGGCAGGTACCAATACTGATATTTTAGTTACAAAATGTGACAACATATCAGCAGATATTGGTTTAAATTATCAGTGTGTAACATTTAAGAAAAAAAGACAGAAAAATAATCACAAACTTTTTTTGATAATTAACTGCTGAAGTCATTTTTCAGGCAAAAATGGTAGAAAAAGCTGTTTTCAGATTCTCAATTATGAAGATTTCCTGCTTTTGTCCGTTTTATATCCTATTAACACCTTAATACCAACACCTTGGACTTAAAAACAACTGGAAAGGCCTTTTTTCCCCCACTATTTTCTGACATTTTGCAGCCCAAACGATTAATCAATTAAAAATGACCAGCAGAGAAAATGATAATGAAAATAACTGTTAGTTGGAGCAATAATAGAAACACTGCAGGGAAACATGGCGGGCTAATTTAACGCAATTACAGCAAGTCTTTGTTTCAAGTGATTATAAACTTATTGAATATTATATTTGATTAATGCCAATAGATCCCTCTGAATCCTACGTACTGGTCCTTTAACATAAACAAACATTTTTGATAATGATCGATCAAATTTGTTCATTAAATTAAAGATTATGTTGTGAGCTTTTACTCTTGTGAAGACCCTCACTGACATCACTCAGCCTGTACTGTAATTACCAGTTTATGACCTGTAATTAAAATTAATGACAGGGGAACTTTTTTCTAACAGCTCTCATACGCCTGACTTAACACATAATAATACAGAGGTGCCTAAAAAATGTAAACAAAGTGTAGAGCTGAGATGATGAGCTCACGTGGTGACTGTCTTTCTAAGACAAACTCACTGGAGCAAATGTAAGAACTTCATTATTCTTCTGTGATAAACGTACATATTAATGAAATATTAATTTATTATTATGCAATAATTAGATCCACAATAATGCAAATACTATTGTGCAATAATACACATATTCTACTGCAATTTTAATTGTATTTATTTTTTCATTTTCTAGTTTACTAGTTTATTCTAGTATTCGACTTTATTTATTCTAGTATTTTTTACCTAGTGTTCAGTTGTGACTGTTTGCATACTGAGGTTGCTTTTGTTCCTGTGTTTTGAGTTTTTTAAGATGATCTTTTTGCCTTTATTTTTGATGGTGACGGCTGAAGATATGACAGGAAAAGGGGGCAGAGAGAGAGAGGGGGGGGGGACGACACGCAGCAAACGGGCCACGGCCGCGGGAGTCGAACCGGCGGTCGCTGCAGAGGACCGACAGCCCCGGCACACTGGCCGCACGTTCCATCAAACGAGCCACAGGGTTCCTGTGTTTTGTGCCTTTTTTTAATCGCACTGATCAGGAGGAAATCTCCTCGTTTCGTTGTATTCTGAACAATAACAATAAAGGCTTTTTCCACTTCTCTATTAAGAGAAAATCTGCAAACATTTGATGGTTCTAGTGTCTTGTCATGATAAAATTCTTGTTTAAACATTACGGTAAACTGCCACAAGAAGACACGTGGCAACATCAGCTTGAGCTTTTGTTCATTGTTCACCATTTCCTGATGTTTTATACACAAAATGATTAATCGATTAAACAATTGATTAAGTAAATAATTGAATAATTTCAGCCCCACAAATACCTCCTGTCAGCCTAAGTTTGTTGTTAATTAAACCCAGATTTCATGCATATATTGGCAATAATCAATCACTTTAATTTAAGCCTTCACAAGACCGACTTTGCAAACACAAAAAAAAACCTTCAGGTGTCTGAAAACTTGAACTCTTTCGCCTCCAGACCAACTGAACTTATTGTCACATCATGTTTTTACAGGTTGACAACGGCTGTTTTCCTTTGACATGAAATAATTAACAACAATTAGTCAATATAAGAAACTGATGATTTTTCAGTATTTCCTGATGTTTTATAGACCAAATGATGAACTGATTAATTAAAAAAACAGAAGACGAATTGTGAAAACAAGCCGAAGTCTGCTGCAAATTAAACCCAGATTTAATGCAGATCAGCAGCATTAATCAACCTTCACAAGACCAACTTCAGGTGTGTGAAAACCTGAACTCCTGAACCTTGTAACCAGCTGAATATGTTTTTTATAATTTCATAACTGCTGTCAGTAAAAACTTTACTGTTGTCGTCACCCTTCATCAGAAGCCTTCAGGGATGTGAACCCTGAACTTAAACATAAAACTGAGTGTTGAACAGCTCTTTGAAGGAGTGTGAACCAAATAAAGTGTCCTCACTTTCCATAAAAGTGTGAAACTCAGAAGGTCTGAAACACGCCCACACACACACACACACACACCTGTCTCTTATAATCATATCAAATCAAGCTGTCGAGTGTTTTCTCACTGATGAGTGTAATTACAGAAATCAGAGCCGAGTGGACGCTGCTTCTTGTTTTTCATGGAGAGACTCTGATTACATGGATGTGAGGACCAGTCGGGCTTCATCATTACAATCGTTTAGCAGATGTTTTTAT
>JAJHUR010076128.1:0-17680 GCA_027495735.1 Lutjanus campechanus | reverse complement strand
GCATCTGGCGCACACTATATATTGTGTTTCCTGCAGAAATGTAAACCAATTTTAGCTCCTCTGCTCAGGCTTCCTAAAACTGTAGAATTGATTTTAAGATGTCATTATATTTTATATCGCTGTACATATTTTCTTTCCACACTGTGCTGAGCTCAGACATCCATAAACTCAACGTTACAACCTCAAGATCTGAACTTCAGATCAACAGTCCTGCCTGAAGTCAAAATGAGGTATACAGTTGTCACATCTCTCTCTCAAGAAAAAGCAACAACTCCATTTACGTTTTTGCATTTTACTCGTCTGTGCTGTAAATTTCCCCTGACATCAGGAGCCTCCTCTGATTCTAGACACTCCTTTAACAGCCCACTGTAAACTCCAGAGTGTGTGCTCACTGCAATGACACACACACACACACACACACACACACACACACACACACACATATTTTTTATTGCACAGTGTTGTTTGTGTGGTTTTTATTTTGATTTACTACATTATTACCACCACTTCCTTTCTCTGTTCTTCTGCTGGCTGTAAGGACCTTTGATTGGCTTTAAATTTACTATAAATGTTGCTGCTATGAAATTGTGAATGCAGTTATAATATACAACATCTAAACCAGGATAATTTGTGATTTTATAGCAAATTAACATAATACAATTTGATTTATTCGCTTGTTATGTTGATTAAACAGTTACATCTGAATTCATATGCAAATGTATGTTGCCTACTTGCATTTTAATCAGCAAGAAACTCTTTAACTAGATTTTTTTTCAGTATGTGGACTGAAAATTTGAGAAATTGGCTAAATTGAAAGGGGCTCTCATGTAATGTTGGATGACAGTCTGTCATTCCTCAGAGTCAATTACATGGTCCAGTCCTCAGCCTTTGCAATTATAATAAATCCTTCCTGTAAAGTCAAACATTCACGTCTGAAAAGACTCTGTATTTATTTTTGAAGGGGGACATTCAAGACAAGACTTTTTTTTCTTAACAGTAATTAAACACGACTAAATAAACAACATTTAGTGGTGCAAAATGTGAGCATTTTATTTTAAAACATTCAAAAATTAACTAAAATGATCAACAGAATTTGAAGAAATAACAGTTTTGACATCCGGTCAAAGATGTTTATGTGTCTACTGAAGCTAATGCTAACCAGCTAGCCCCAGCCTGTCCTGTCTATTAATGCCACTGTGTATGTTAAAAGGCGATTAGTCCATCAGTCCAAAAGTACAGTGCAACAGTACACCCCCTTATAGTTTCAGCTAGGAGATGTGTGCGAGTAGCAAGTTTTCTACGTACCACAAGCTCTCTTAACTTTTTAAAAATTAATAGATAAACAAAATAAACTCACAAAATGTCAAGAAAGGAAATATTCTCACTCCCATTTTCCCTATTAAACACAAAAGGACAGCCTTACAGTTTCTTTTCTTCTTTCAGTTTCTCTCTTTTACCAAACAAGATGAGCTTTCGTAGCCTTGTGGTCCATAAATCACACTTCATAAAACACACTTCATGTAGTTACATTTCTGAGAAGATGCACATCAGGCCACACCGGCAGGTACGGCGTCAGTATGGTGTCGGTGCAGCGTTGGTTCAAAGCAGAAGTATAAATCAGCCTTAAAGCTCCTGTGCTGGAGGTGTAACCAGCAGGTGCTCCAAGCAGCAGTTAGCAGTAACTCTGGTGTTATACTGCCTATTTGTCCAGATGGACAAAAACATCATCTTTATCTGTATCTGTTCAGCCAATAAAATTATCTGTCTTTGTATCTGTATTCAGATAGAAGACCAGAAGTGGGTGTGGTTTATATGTTAAGTCAGATTAAATCAGTCCATGAAATACGTGAGAAATATGGCCCGACCCGACCCGACCCAAAACCCATCAGGTCCCATTGGGTCTGGGCACAGATCTCAAGCTCTAACGTGATGTTATCTAATTTCATTCCTTTTATTTATTAGTATTGACTAGACAACATCATGCAATGTCTCTGTAATCTCCCCCCTCCATGTTCATTTATTCTTATTCTCATGTTTTTCTTGTTTTTCTGTTCTTATCTCTTTTACTGTTTTGTCTGATTTTACTATGTTTTAGTGTCTTTTGCTGCGTATCTTAGTTTAACTTAGATTTTAGCTTTATTTTTTTTTCTTGCTCCTGTTTAGTCTAGAACTTTAATCGGGCCTGAAAAGTTGAGCCCGAAAAGGCCCAAGTCCAACAAGATTCTGTCCAAACCTCAACCAAACCCGTCCCTCATTAGCATATTTCAGCCTGAACCCGATTACAGCCCAACATTTTTACAAACTACTACTACTACTGATAATGATAATAATAATAATAATAATAGTACAGCCCAAACCCAACGTAAGTCCATGAAATATGTGAGAAATACAGGCCGACCCAAACCTGTCAGGTGCCGTCAGGTTCGGGCACAGATTTCAAGCTCCAGTCTGGATTCAGGTGCATCCCTTGATTGAATTCAACAGGTGTCTAATTCTTACATTTTGCACCTTTAAAGTTAAAAGAAAAAGCATCCTTAGGTATGATTTCAAGAGTTCAAAAAATCTGCAAATCTGCTTCTTCGGGACTGTGTGGGCGTCGTTTTGATCAAGTTACAACCCCACAACTGTCATCAGACTGTGATTTAAATATTGTTAAATCCTGACCGGTGCACAGAAAAATGTGACATAATGTTTTTTCCAACAGTGAGATGAGCTCAAAAACACAGCACAGACTGAAAAAAACTGAAAACTTTTCTAACTTTGGCAGAAAACACCGTCTTCATGCAGAAACCATCACTTTTCGGATATTAACACGTTTCCATTTTTTCAACCAAAGACGCCTTTAAAACCGCAAAAGTCCAAACTATAATTTGCCTCAGTTTTTCCGTACGGTATCAGTGACTGTTTCAGTGTTGCCGGTGGATTATCTCATGTGGGAATGAAGCTCGTCAGTTCCAGGCCACTCGTTTGGCCTCCCATCGCCTCAGTAGCAGATGCTCGTCCTGCTGCGCCCTGCCTACAACACACAGCCATGTATAATACGCACTCTGGCAGGAGGCTGTGTTGTTCGCGGAGGTTGTTTATCACACACAAGAGACTGTGCTTAAAACCCGGAATGCCACCCAGAGTGCTCCATTATCATCCCCATCCTGTGTCTCCTCAAAGGACCACCTGTTAGCGGCACATGAAAGTCTGAGGAAGGAAAACAGGGCACTGCTGTGCGGAGATACTCGGTCCCCCTCCGTCTCCGCCTGCCTCCTCTGTCTCCTGACAGGTCTATTCAGGCCTCAGATTTGATGGGGTTGACGCATGGTGCCTTCTGTTTCTATGGAGGCGTCACATCTTTCTTTTATGTCGGGAAAATTAATTTTTGAAGGGTCATGTCGCGGTGGCGTCGCTCAGCTTCTCCCTATTATCTCCACCTGAGTTGATTCTATTTCTGCAAACACTTTGAGTGTTAATCCTAAATGAGATAAGCAGAAACAAACAAGAGATGATGGATCTGCCTTTTTTTCTCTTCTTCTTTTGATTCCTGAGACCACAGAAAAATCTCCTAAAGCTTGTTTACACTAAAGGAGTAGCTTACCAAAAATCTCAGTATTTGATGTGCAACTGGTGGATTTTTATTTATTTCTATCAAGGAATAGTTTAAGATTTAGGGAGATAAGTTATGCTTATTAGCTTTCTTGAGAGTTAGAGCAAGGAAAAGAACAATACCACTGCACATTTGCCACATGCCACAAAAGTTTAATAAACCTTTGTCAGGTATTCAGAATATTTTGACAAGTGGGATCACAACGTTTGCTCTTAAACTTTTGTGGCATGGAGTAAGTGTGCAGGCGTTACCTTTTGTCTTTGACAGAGTTTCTGACGGTGTTGCACCTACGTGATGTGAGTATAATTACTCTCCCTCTGCCAAGAACGACACCACTCTCATGTTTGTACAGTATTTTGTTTATTTACATATTTGTATCAATATAGATATGCAAAAAAGACAGTAATCAGACACACAAAAACCACAATAACAACAAACACAGCAACAAAACGCAGAAAATGATACAATAATATGTTATGCGACAACAGATAACATGACCCAAGAGGGGGTCTACAGTTGTGGTAGAGGCTCAATAATTATTAGCAGGTTACTCTCAGTTATAATCTCAGACCGTGCATCATATGTTCCCCCAAGACTTGATGTACTAATGAATCTTGAGACAGTTGATCAGTTCACTTCTCTTTAATGCAACAATACAATAAACCTATTAAGAGCAGCTCACTTATGACACAGGCAATAGCAGCAAATATCCACTAGCTTACAGATCACCTACCCACGTAGTTTTTGCACCTTTATTTTGAAAGTCTACCCAGATGTTGCATATTAATTATTGTTAACTTGTCCATAGATCAAAACTGAGCCATGCAGGTACCTACAGCATCATATTTTGAAGCGTAGGGCCACTGACCAAGTGAGTGAGAACCTGTTACTGTACAGTTGTTAGAGTGCTATTATTAGCACCAAGAGTCATGTGATGTGATTCTTCAGACCCATGTTTCCCAAACTTTTTTTCTGGGGTCCCACTTTTTGCAAATGACAAACCATTGCAACCCAATTTAGGCCCTAACAATAACAACAAGAAGTTGTGCATAAATAGCATCACCTCGTATTATCTTGATGCATTTGATTGCAATCATACATATTTTAAATGCTGAGGTAAGGCTAAGTTATTTTTCTCATCAGGAAGAACATATAGGACATTTTAGCATGCTTCATAAAGGAGACAAAATAAGTGAATTTTAGCAGAATAAACAGGCTCTCATCAATAAAACAATATGCATCTTTTAAATCTTGAATGTGCTGAATTTCTTCCATCGTCTTTTATTTATTTGGTGAACCAAATAAAATCTCCTGTGACCCACCTGTGGGTCACGACCCAGTGTTTTGAAATGACTACTTCAGACCATCCTTCATCTACTGTTTTCTTATTAAATGACCCTTTTGTCCGTACAGGGTGCACCCTCTGCACAGCCGCAGCACCTCATGTGTCAAACAGACAGAGTGAGATCCTGGCTAAAACACTTTGTGCACGACACGGCCGATCGCCCTCCCTCCCTTCCCCCCCTTGACACTCCGAGGGCCCGTGTGGAGATAAAGGTCTCACCTCAGCGGCCAGCCTCACACTCTTGTTTGCAAACTGCACAGCTGGTTGAACTCCCAGAGGCCAGCCGACACAGTCTGCCTTCAAATCCCCCCGGGGTGCAGCCTGCTCTCGCACTGCAAATTTCCCCTGACATCACCAGCATCCTCCGCACCTCGCCGCACGCACACACACACACACACGACCTGCCGCCTCGGTCCCGTTTTTAGAAACAACTAAATAACCCACTGTAAACCCAAGGGGGTGTGTTTTAAACTTGGTGTGTGTCAGTGTGATGAAAGAGCAGAGATCCTATCAACCCCCCCGCCCCCCCGACTCCACCTCACACACACAACACATGCACACAGCAGCAGCAGCAGCTCAATACTTCTCCCTCATTGATTTTCTGTATGCCCCGCACCGCCGTTTGTCTTTTAACACAAAGGAGTCGCCTGCCACAGCACCATAATGCCGCTGTGCATGTGTGTGTGTGTGTGTCGATGGACGATTTAAAGTGGGCAACAAAACAAACCAAATCACACAGAAACACCACGACCTGTCATCTGACATGACGTGACAGTTTATAACATGAGAATAACTGGTGGTCTCTCATCCAGGGTGTCGAGTTGTCAATAAAAAGAAAATTCGGCACAGAATTTTAGTGGAATGTGCCAGTAGTTTGCAGATTGGCACTCACTCTCCCTTTCTGTGAAAGGCTGTACCCAGAGCCAGTGTTTGGTTTGTCCCTTCTTGGCTACTGTAGAAACATGACAGTTCATCACGGCAAGAGACTGACGCCCTCTGCAGATATAACTGGGTCATTCAAAGGTATCGAAAACACAGTGATTCTTACATTTAAGGGGATTATACACTAATAAAAACATTATTTTCCACTTCTGCCAGTGATGTTTCTTTGTTTTCTTTTTCTTAGTATTTCTCCCCTTGTCAGCCAGAATGAGTTATTTCACTAAATTCTATATATGAATTATTTAAAATCTAAATGATTTCAAACAAATTAGAATAAAAACTAGAAGAGTGCAGTCAGATCTCCACCAGCAATGCAGCAAACACTGCTGCATTGCTGGTTGCCAACACTGAGTTATTGCCAAAAACATGTGACACAGTGACCTTTGAACTCTTACCACCAAAATATAAGCAGTTTGTCGCTGAGTCTATGTGAATGTTTGTACAAACTTTGAAGAAAACCCCTCCGGGCATTGGTCGTGAGGTCACAGTGACCTTTGACCACCAAAATCGAATCAGTTCATCTTTGAGTCGTAGTGGTCATTTCTTTTAGGTTTAAAGAAATTCCTTCGAGGTGTTTTTGAGATGTTGCATTCATAAGAGTGGGATGACCCAACACAGAAAGGCCACTGCTGTCGCCGGCGTGAAGGCAGAAAAAAAGCTTTTTAAAGCGATATTCCACCCCTAGATGATAATCCACCCATCTCCTGAGGGTCTCCTCTTTCATCAGTTTCAACATCAGTTTGAGAACTTTACAGCTGTATATGTAATGTGAAACATACTCCCAAACTATAAATGTACTGAACAAATCAGAGCCATATCATCCAGGAAAGTCTGCTGCTTCCTTATGTGTTACTCTTAGAAATAAGGGTTCCAAAAGAGTTCTTCCTGAAGGGCTGAGGTTCTACCCAGAGCCACTGGCTTCTGAAAAACCCTTTTCTGAAGCATCAAAAAGAAGAAAATCAATGGTTCTGTGTAAGATTAACAGTTCTACTAAGAATCATTTTCATCCAAATAAAGAATTCCTCAACAATTGTCGAAATCCTTGAGGAACTCTTCCGTCAAAGGTTCTTTGTACCTTAATTTAAGGGGGGTCTTGGTTGGACCCCCTGGGTGGGTTCTAGATAAAACCCCAGGAATATAAAAGAGTTCTCTGTAGAATCCCTTGGGAGGCCTTGTCCACTAAATTAGCTCTGGTTCTTGAACTGGTTCCGTTCAAGAATCTTGGAAACTTGTTGCTATCTAGAGAACCAGCCCTGCCCACCATTTTTGAGTGGAACCATTGTAATCAGGGATATCATCAACAGAGGGCGCTGCACAATCCTCAACGATCTGTAGAATATGACCCGCCCACTTTGGTTCCCAAAGAAATCCTTTTATTTTTTGGTTCCAGCTGGGAACCAACTTTTCAGGTTCCAAACCAATTTATTTTTGGTGGAAATGTTCCAAATGGTTCAAAATAAGGTGCTTCAGCTGGTACCATGTACCATGTTCCCATCAGTGTGTTCTAGACAAAACCCTTGAAATTTAAAAAGGTTCTTAGTAGAACCCCCTGGATGGGTTCTTGTTTGCACCCGTAGAAGGTGGAAAGATTCTGCATAGAACTCCAAGAGAGGATTCTGGGTGGAACCATTACACCATAGAAGGGTTCTCCTGTAGAACCTCTCATAGGGGATCTGGGGGGAACCTTTCACATGTGGGTCTAGTTATAACCCTTTATGTTGGGTTGTAGGTAGAACTCTCTGAAAGGGTTCCAAGAAGACCCTTTATAGAAGGTTTAACCTTCAACAAGAAGGGGTTCTCCAATGAGGACAAACCAAAGAACCCTTTATGGTTCTAGTTAGCACCTTTATTTCTAAGAGTGTATAACTGTTAAGAATACTAAGTAGAAGTAAATGTCACTATGACTGAAAATAAACCTTTAGTGACATTAAATCACAGTTTAAATTTAGTCAGACTGTAACGTTACTTGGAACTTTAATATGGGAATAAAAAAGGAAAAGTGTTTCCACTCCAGTTCTTTGATTTTTGGACCGAACACCGTAATTTTATTCACGTTTGGACAAGGCGCCGGGCCTTTAATGCAGATACACAGCGCCTCATATTTCAGTTCAGTCACACCTCACAGATATGTTGACTTTTGTAATGAAAGGTACGGGTGGAGGGCTCTCGAGACCACTGAATAGACAGTGATGAAGGATGTGCGCAGTGCAGTATCTCATATTGTAAGTGAGGCATGCAGGTACAGGAATGAAGGCCGGGAAGTCATTTCTAAAAAGAACCACAAGTGTCCGTCCATCTGTTTATCACCTCTTCACAACCCACCAAGTCTGGATAAAGGAGCCCACTCAGGAGGCTGAGAGTGATGTGGACTGAATATGTAGGATGGAGGAGGGGAGGGGACAGAGGGACAGTGGACACATCACAAAACATGAGAAATGTGGTTCCAGATAAATGCTTCTGCATTAAATACCTGAGAGTCAAAGTTAGCTGAAGGATCCACTTTTGAGGAATGTTTTTAAATATCTGAATTCAAAATTTTACCTGTCTGAATCAGGTAGTTAGAATATTGATAAAAAATATTCAAAGGTGTTGTTGAAAAAGCGACTGATTTACCACTGATGAAAGACTACACTGTACTTTAAAAAGTCTACAACCATACTTACAGCGATTGTAAGGCTGTATTAGTCTGTTGCTTTCACCTTAGTGCTAATATCAGCTTGCAAATATGCTAAAATGATGCTGATGTTTAGCAGGTATAATGTTTAGCATGCTCACTATTGTAGTTAGCATACTAACATTTCCTAATTACCACTAAACACAATTTATTGCTCGTTGCTCCTTTTGGAACCTCAGTCAGCTTTCTCCTGTTTCCTGGGCGATAAGTTGTTGCGATAAGTTGTTGCTGGGCGACCTGTAAAAGCAACATGTTCACATCAGTTTACTCAGTTAGCTAGCTAGCTAATTAACTAGCTATCTAATTTACATCAATCGTTATGTAGACACCTGATAGCTAATGCTAGCTACTATCCAATCTACATTAATTGTTGGCTGGCTAGTTAGTTAGATTTTTGCTAACATTAGCTAACTTAAGGTGGGACTATCTGTGGCTTTTACAAATGCCCCAGATATTTATTTTACAACAATTATCCTTCAAAACCACCAGATTGTTTTGTATAAAAAAAAATCACGAGTGTCAATTCTGCATAAAGCTTCCACATCAGTGATTTGAATTTAGTTACAAGCAAAATGTGTTCAGTATTGAGATGTTTTTTTCTTTTCCCAGCAGGTGGCGCTGTGCTGCATACACCATGGCTCTCTCCTGGGGTCTTCTGTTGGCGTTCCTGTTTGCCACCCTGGTCCTGTCGCACAGCACCGAGTCCGGAGCCCCTCACGGCAAGAGGAGACAGGCACAGACCTCAGCAGGAGGCAGCAACACCCTACAGCACCCTCTGCAGGGTCTGCAGGGCCACCGTTACAGCAGGGACCGTGGAGGGCACGGGGGCCCCGGGGCCCGCGCCGCAAAAGCTGGGGCTGGGCTGCTGTCCCACAGGCCCCTGCACCCCCTGGCCAGGCCCGAGGACGACGGGACGGGCCTGGAGAGTTTGAGCCCGGTGAGACTGGAGATGGGACCGGGCAGGGACAAAGACAGAGCTCGGATGAGTGCGAAGAGTCCGTCCCAGGGCCGGGAAAACGACCTGCTGGGGACACGCAAAGGACGGGGACATGGACACGGGAATGGACATGGACACCATTTTGAACACAGGAGACAAGGGAGTCGGCGTGACAAGGGACGGCATGGGAAAGGTGAGTTTAGTCAGTTTAGTTTATTAAATTTATTTATGTCAGGGGCTGCAACTAAAGCTTCAGTTTCCAGGTCCTATAATTCCACTGTGAAAAGGTGGTAATTACTGAGTGATACATTTGAAATTTCCAAGAAATTACCCACAAATTACCTCCAAATTACCTTCAGATTTCGTAGTTACTGTGTGATAATTAGCAAGTACCATTTTCATGCAAGTAGATGGTAATTAACATTTCACATTTGAACTTTACTCCAAATTTCCTGGTAAATATGTGATAAATAATGAGTAATACTACTACTTGCATGAGATGTGAATTACCACATAGTTACCATGAAATTTAGGGATAATAATAATATTTTACTTGGCAATTACCATCTACTACATGAAAAAAGTACTTGCTAATTATCACATAATTAAACGTGAAGTTTGAGGGTAATGTAGAAGAAATTTCAATACATTACTTGGTAATTACCAGCTATTTGCCATAAAATTATTGGGAACTGGAAAGTGTTGCCATTATTTTCATTATTAATTAATTTTTCAATCAGTTTCTTGATTCATTGATTAGTTCTTTGGTCTATAAATTGTCAGAAAATGGTGAAAAATGTTGATCAAAGCCCAAAGTGATGTCCTCAAATGTCTGTTACTGTGACAGAGGACTAAAAGGAGAAGCTGAAATCAGAAAACTTGGACATTTTTGTTAAAGGAAAAGATTCAAAATGATCATCGATTATCAAAATACTGTATATTAGTCTCACAAAAAGAAAAAAAAATAGGTCAACTCCAGACATACAGAACATACACATTCTCTTTCTAACAAATTATTTACAACGACAGCGCTCTCCATGTCGGACAACACAAGGAGCCACAGGCCTTTCTCACAGAAGACATTTTGACATGTTACAGTAGGAGAAGCACAGCAGCAGCTTTGATTATTCATGCTGGCTCACTGTCACACTGTCAGGACTTACTGGGACACTTGAACAGAACTGATCTGATGCTGCTCACTGAAAAGATTAACAGCAACATGTCCGTCCACAGACACTGTCCTGCACCGTGACTCTGGATAATTTACTGACGTCACTCTTCTAACTACGTCCTTCAGAATAAACAGTCCCTGTGAAACCTGTTGAAGTTGAGGTCTGTGGATTATTTCACAACAAAAAGATGCTGTTTGAATGTTTTGTGAGCACCGCGAGTCTCCATTGAACTGAAGTGTTGGCAGAAATTTCAGAGACAGATATCTCCTCTAAACCTTGACAGATAACGTCAAAATCTTAGACTGAAAGTTGGTTCTTGACCTTCAAACAGTAGTTGAAATAACAATGGTTTGTTTAGCTTTGGATCGTCACACACAGTCTTCCTCAGCACATGATGTTCGCCAATTTGTCATTGAATTTTAGGTTTTTAGTATTCTGTGTAAAGGAAATTCAGATATTTTCCTCTAAACAAATTATACATGTTAGAAGAAGTTTTTTGCTGGGTCTGTAATCATGGATTGATGAGGCGCTGGTGTGAAACGTCCCCTAAAGCTATATGCACTAGAGCGCATTAGCGTTTAGCATTAGCAGCGCAAATGATGAGAAGATCAGTTCTTTTAAGTCACCTGGTTTGTTTCATTCACCTGCCACGAGCAAACACACTCTCACGCGCCTCTTTAGTGGCTCTTTTTGTCCAAATCAGCCTGACAGAACCAGAAACATCACCGTCCTCTTGCAAACTGAGAGAAACGAGTTGATTCTCGGGTAGGTCGCCGTCCTCTGGCCCTGGAGGCTAGAACGTGTCCAGTAAAGCTGCTGGATGGAGCGTGCGTTTTTCAGGTCGTTTTCAGGTCGCAGTGGTGTTTGACACTGAGACAGCGGAGCGGACATGCCCCCAAGTGTTTCAGAGCAGAGAAAACAGCTCATTTTTCATGATTTTTAAGCCTATTTTTTGTATTCACCACATATTTTTTAATCATTCAAATTTGGTGTCTGTGGTGTGACAAACTCAGATCCCATATTGACAAGAAGTCTGAAACTGAAACTGCTCCCAAAACAGTCTACTCTGCCTGTGTGTGTGTGTGTGTGTGTGTGTCTATGTATGTAAAACTCTTTCTGCAGCTCTCACAGACTGAGAGCAGAGGACAGAGTTCGGACCTGCGTGCTGTCTTGGCTGGGGGCTTCACGAGTGGCTGAGGCCCAGAAATGCCAGAAAAATATGAGAAAATAAGAAAATATGAGTCTAATATGAGTCTATGTTATTTTTCTGACAGGAAAATGCTATATATTATGCTTTTAATTCTTTATGAAGGTTTGATTAGATTAGTTTGTTTGTTTTTTCATTTTGAACAAGAAATGAAAGAAAACTGGTTCCACGTTTGTTAGAAAATGGTTCGCTCAGTATTCATTACACATAACACCTCAGTATTGGTAAAATATTTTCTCTCTGTCCGTCCAGGTTTTCTTCCCGAGCCTGAGCTCAGCTCTGCGTTTAGGGACAGAGATCTGCTCGACGATCCTCCCTCCTCCTCTTCCGCCGCCTCCCCCTCCTTCAGCGTGACCCCACCCAGTGACGACCCCCCCTCCCCCATCGCTGCCGTCTTTGGCTCCGGCTCCTCCATGGTTACCACGGTGATGAACGAGCATCCCCCAACGTTGCCCCCGGCCTCCACCAAACCCCAGGTAACCCCAACGAAACCCAAGTGCTTATTAAAGGCTGCGTCTGTTGTGCCTCAGTGTGATCCCAGTGTGCCGGGGAAATAGAGCGAAAATGGGCCCCATTACTGCCGTTGTGCTGCCGCAAACCTCATAGCTCATCTTGGAAATGACACTCTACTACAGTGTGAACCTGAAAGTGCTGCTTGTGAAAAATATCCTCCTCCAGCAGGCCAGACTCGCTGGCTCTTGGTCACAGTGTGTATGATAAATACGGCCGTGCTCTGTATAATAAAACGACGCCTCCGGGATCAAAATCACACAGTCCGGAGTCCAGCAGTACATTTTCTGTAACCACCTTCCTTTATTAGAAACCGTGGCAGGACGGGATGTATGCGAGCACGGAGAGTCTGTGGGCACATGCACTGAGAGATCTGCAGGAGTGCGTGGGGGTCCACTCACCACCTGTCACATCCACCCGGCGGGAAGCTTCAACAGTATGCATAAACAGCATTCATGAGGGAAAACAACATCACACGTGTTTTCCCCCACATTCTTCCTCCTTTAATCTTGGAACGATTTACAAATGAGCCTCTCAAAGACAAGACGGTACCTGTTGTCAGTAGATTTTGAGCCGGTGCCCACTTTGTGAAAGCGTTAACATTTGTCACAGCTGCCGTTACAAACACCCAACAGCTTGTAGGGCGTTTGTGGGAAATAACTGCCTCAGTTTCAGGATCACAGACTCTGTTTGATTGACAGTTGTTTTGTTGAGGAGTGCTGCTTAAGATGACGCACTAAAGATGCTGTTGCACATTTCTTTTAAAAGAATCTCATGGATTATATCATCTAAAGGAGTGTTGAAAGATATTTTATTATTAATCCCCATGTGACTTCACTTTGGTTGGGTGAAATGTTAAAACTTTCCAACTGGCCACCGTCAGCACAGCAACTGGTGATTGCTGATATATTTGGGCAGGGGTGCACGTGTGCAAGAAGCAAGTGTGCTACGTTATGTTCGCTATGTCCAGTAAATGAAATAAACTCACGAGAGCTTAAGAAAGAAAATGTTCTTATATTTATTTTCCTTACTGAACAAAAAAATACAGCCGATCGCCCTCTGAAATCGAGTTTCTCTTTCTCACTGACCTAAGATGAGCTTTAATTTCCTTGTTAATTTTTTGTAAAACAACAACAACAACAAACAACCGTCTTGGGTAGTCTTTCCAAAACCTTAATTCACTGCGTTAGATGTGAAAATATTCTGGCTGTTTTGCTCCCACTCGTTCTTTGGCTCAGTGGGTTTGTATTGTGTCTCTGAATGAGACTGCCAGACCATTAAATTAGCAAAATAAGGACAAAAATCAAAAATGGCCCAAAACAACCAACTGCCGTGACACTACACGTTTGAGCAGCGCGTGACGGCACCGTCGCTGAACTGCTGAACAGCTCGCTCACGCTGTGGTGTCCACACAGGCTGCGTTTCTGCTGCTGAAAGTCTGATCTTTCTACAATGAGTTTGCAGACGAGTTTGGAAGAGAAGAAAAGATCTGTTTTCTGAAGGCAATCAGGGATTTTCTCCCTTGGTCAGAGAGGGAGGAAGGGAAGGATGGGTAGAAGGAGGAGAGAAAAGAGAGAAAGAAAAGAAAAACACTGCCCTGCATCTGTTTTTTCATGTCTGTGACATATTGCACAGATGTAGATGCTGAAACTGTAGTGAGAAGTGTCCTGTTGCTGATATAATGTTGATATGACAGTCAACAGATCATTTTGAAGGTGTATTTTTTGCAGAGAGCCGCATGCGCCTCTGAATCTGTAGCCGTGCCTGACATGTGCATGAGCAGCGCTGCACGCACGGGCTGTGTGGACACTCTAACCTGTTAATATGGGCGCCGAAATAAAAACCAGCAGGTAGCACCATGCACACGGACTGCTCAAGCGTCTAGTGTAAACAAGGTCCAGCTACTAAAACCAATTCTCAGTGACTTTGTGTACATGTACACCCGTTTTCAACTATTATTCTGAATAGGTCGTGTAAACAACATATTCTTTGTGGATATTCTGACATAGGCCTTATTCTGAATGTAACGTTTTCTGATTAAGACATGCGGGACAGTCAGATATTATTCAGGAACATTCTTTGGACATGTAACCATGTCAGTGTCTCTTACCTGTTTACAGTCAGCTCTTTGAGTTGTAAACAAACCAACAAGCCAACTAGTTTGCATGGCTGAGGTAGAGATGTATGTACAAAAGAAAAGCCCACATTTCTGTTTGGAAGGAGAAACACACTTAAATTTAAACATTACAAAAGGTTTTTGAATATGCCGTATGTACCTCATTACATTAACATGAACAAATATATTGTCTTTTCAGAGCAGGACAAAAAACAGAATATTTTGTACATGAAAAAAAACTGAATGAGCCATAGTTAAAAGTAACCCTAAACATATCCTTTTTTTTTTGCCTTTTTTTGAAGCTAATGTTTGTCTTAACTCTCAAAACCCAACTCGTTTGCGTCATCCTCGTTTTCAGCAAGTCTAGCTGGTTTGTAGATTTGCTGATTTCTCACAGAGGACGCTTCAAAACCACAGACACAAAGGGCATTTTTGTTCAAACATAGAGTCTTGTGAAAAGAAAAGAAAATCCTGCACTTTGCTCTCGCTCAGCATCACAATTTATTTTTCACACTAATGTTTCGTTCCCTCTGGATCTTCATCATGAGTGTTTTTAACAGTTCGTACTGTTGAACTTAGATGATGCTCCACCTACTCTGTCTGCACAGGTGTGGGACAGTCTTTGTCCTGTGGGAGTGTCTCTCAATAATTGACAGCCAGCTGAGTGTAATTGGGATTTTCTTCTTCTTCACAAGACTGAAATGACACTTTCCTACGCACCTGCATCTGATATACTGTATGTTGGATGTGTCAATAAAGACAAAGAGTGAAAAAAGATCCTCCGCCGTTTGTTATCCAGCACCACTAATTAGAGAAGTGGGACCAATCGACAAATCCTCCAACTTATGAAGAAATAGGAAGCTCGTCATTGTCTACCAAACAGTGTTTTCTGATCTGGTGTCCCCGTCTGCAGAATGACATTGTTTTTCAGAACCTTTAGCAGTACAAAACTTTTAAAATAAATAAATAAGATTAAAACACTGCCAAACCGCACTGGTTTTACGAGCTGTCGTCTGTCTGACTTTGCTGATGTAAACATTCGGGGTTGCCTGGGCGATCGGAGCATACACGCTTACAGCTGCAGCCCCGACTAGTGGCGGGCGGCTGCATAACATCCTAGAGGCAAATTAACATTGTTGCATTGTGCATGAATGAAATATTGATAAATAGTTTAAACGACTAGTGTGTCTGGTGCTGACTAGCGAGGCCCTACTAGGGGCATGTCCCTACTTTCCCTGTCCTATTCTATACCCTTGTGTGGTGGCTCTGTTTGACTCCCCTGGTCAGTCTCTGAAGTTGATGTCTGCAGACTGGACCATCAGTCTGCTTGGTATTCTGTTTACAAGACGTCTGAGGGTCCAGTGGAGTGAGGAGTTATAGAGCAGTCAAATATTATTGGACCACAGAAGAAGAAAGCCTTCCCTGAACCTCGGTTCAGTGGCACAAGTAATGCGGCAAAGGCTTCTTAATTAATGTTCGATCTTCTGTTGATGGTTTAATGAGCAGCAGAGCACGAGTAGGTAGCCCCGTGCAATTAATCTAATTGATATTTCCATATAGGCTCATTTCCTGAGGGTGAAAGGAAACAAGTATGGATCTGTTTCCATGAAGAGGTTGATTCTTATTTTATTTTATTTTTTGATGGATGTCTTTCAGGGACCAAATATTCCTCAGGAGACGTTTCAAAGTCCTGCTGGCTTAATTATCCTGTCCAACATTTCTATTTTGTTTCCTCTGCGTGAGGAAAATGACAGCGGTAACATTTTTATGGCTTTTATTGCAGAAAGTTATGGCTGAGTAATGCACCGGAGAGGTTTGTTTTATAGCAATGTCATCACACACTTATATGAAGATAGAATATTTGATTTTATTATGACACTCATACTTTTATGTCAATTGATATGGATCCGTCCAAAGGTCTCGAACTACTGACTTTAATCTTCAGGGAGCAGAAATTTAAACTGTTCATTATCTTTATATTTTCTATCCCAACTTTTGTGGTGGGAAAACTACTACTATACTTGAAATCTAGAACAAGTATAAACATTTAAATATAAATTATTACCAGCGGTCAATGTTGTTGTTTTTTTGACCATGACCAAGACCTTTCATCAACCTTAAGGCCTGTTGTCTTAAATGACTCATCATCAAGGAGCATCAGTTGACGCTGGTCAAATGAGGCGCATCAATTATACTAATTATTAATTATTATGTTTTCATAAGTCTTATGGGTCAATTTGAAAAGCATCTGTGAACCTTATTTATTTATTTCTAGATTTTTTTTATGTTTGTAGAGAACAATAAATATTTTTGTGCACGTTGAGTCATTTACATTTAAATCCCAAAATACATTTGCAAATCCTTCTGTGTGCATTTATTCATTATAAGACTGATCTAACTCCACAACAGCCTTGTTGTCGCTCATGTATGAGGACTTGGTCTGATAAGTTTAAGACATAGACTGTATATAGAAGTGGACGGAGCCTTCGTGACGTCACCCATTGGTTTCTGAACACCCGTTTTGAAGCCTCGAGTTTCAGATTTGGCCAGTGCCATTTTGACAGTTTTGAAACCGGATGTGAATATGATTGGTTGAGACGGTGGAGCAGTCTATGGTTTAAGAGTGCCAACCATCTTATCATTATCTTTTAATAACCCCTTTCGGTCCCTGTCCCCTTTTCTTCAAGAGGCTCTTGGCTTTTGCCAGGCTGCCACTGTAAATAAGAATTTGTTCTTAATGACTTGCCAGGTTAAATAAAGGTAAAAAACAAACAAACAAAAAAACAGCAATTGATAACACACTTACAGGAGCCGCACAAACAGCTGTGCTGATTTAAATGCAATAGCAAAGTAAAGTAAGGAATTACTTTCAAAAAGACCTTTCTTTAGCAATGCTTCTACTTTCTACTAAAACAAAAGGTTTACTTGATTTAAACTTTGCATATATTCAAGCATCTTACTAAAGAAAAGTCACATATACAGTACAGGAAAAGTCACATGTCACATGTCACTCAGGAGTGCGGATCACTTTCAGGCTGCATTAGTTGTCCTCACTGGTGAAAAATAAAGCCTGTGGTTGTGTGTAATGAACCACATGTTTCACTCTATGTGTGTGTGTAGTGTATGTATTAACAATACAAATGCAGTGATGTATATTTGTATTCCACACTGTGGGCAGTCAT
>JAJHUR010076127.1:0-12503 GCA_027495735.1 Lutjanus campechanus | reverse complement strand
ACTTAATTTTAAGCAGCTGATTGAGTCAGTAACTTTTCAGGGCATTTAAAGGAATAGTAACACAATAACAATAACAGACTGACAGATCGAGGCAGAGGTAGCCCAGGAACTCCTGTGTTATGCAAGATAAACTTGCTAATTTTGCCAATGGAGTTTGGTTGAGTGAGAAAAGGTGATATTTGGCTTATATAACAGTGGTTTCCCATCAGAAAAGTAAAGCTGTGAAAATATACTAAATATAGTGCACGCTGTACCCCATTTCAAATAATCCGAACTATTCCTTTAGTTCAAAATGTTTTTTTTTAATGCTTTTTAATGAGATTGCTTCCTAAGTTCAATATTACTGTCACAAATGTCCCTTGTAGAGAGAATTAGCGCACGTCTTTGCTCCTTTACTCCTCCATATTGGCTGATGACAGCAAACTGGGAGGTGGGGGGGAGCTGAGGGAGTTTAGGCTCCATCCTCCATCCTCCTCCTCCTCCGCCTCCTCCTCCTGGGCAGGATACAGTAGGCATCATTTAGTGGGGAGAGCGGTGGAAACAGTGCGGGGTTACCCACGAGGTCGCCACACTTACTGCACGGCCGAGCTCATTTCCACTGCTGTCCACAGCCCGGGCTTCCCCTCAGAGAGAGAGAGAGACGCAGAGACACAGAGACAGACAGAGCTGCAGCCAGTGAAATGGCTCATTCACTTTCTGATCACAGCCCGCCACTCTCTCCCTCACACACTCAAACTGACACACACACACACAGACGTTCAAGGCTGCCTTCATTGTACCATTATTTGATATTTTCATCCCTAGATGTTATGAAACATTTCTGCACCTTTGACAGTTTGTAATCGCCATTACTCACCAGACTCAGCAGATTTCATTTGTTGGTCGCACTTTATTTTACAGTGCACTAATAAGGCGTAACAAGCTGTGCTTTGTATTAAATTAATAGAAATAATAGGTTCTATATTAGACAGTATTAGACCATTTGTCAGACTATTATGAGTCTTTATTAGAGGATAATAAGGGACACATCACAGTTTAGTTTACAGTACAGTTTTGTTGTAATGTATCACAAATGACCCTCTAGTAAAGCCTAATAAAGGTCTAATAGTGGGAAATAATACACTTTTGTTAATGGTACAGTTCTGTCATAATGTGTCCTTTATTACCTTGTCTAATAACAAACATATTTCTAGTTTTTTTTTTCAAATTTCATACCAAGTATGTCCTGTTACGTCTCATTAAAATAAAGTGCAACCAACTTTTTTTCAGTTGTCAGTGCATCATGTATCATAGGATCAAAAAATACTGAAAACACTATTATTTTTTATATATTTTGAGCAGACTTAAAGCAGCTGAATAAACCCAGTATACAGGCAGCCAGTATCACAATCATGTTAATCCCTTTCTCAAACTAATCTGATAAGTACAGCTAATGATATTTCAAAGAGTAGCTTGTGCCAAAACGGGCTGTCACACACAAGCTTGCATCTTTTTCCCCTTCTACACACACACACACATACACGCACACTTTCTCTCTCTTTCTCTACACACACACACACACACACACAGATTTATGTGCAGGCACCCCAGAAGGCACGGCAGTGCTGAACCAATCCGCTTTTGCTGACTTGTACCTCTGCCAACTCTCACTATGAAGACGTCTGATCAGCCAAATGGTCAAATACCTGAGAAACACAGCATGTAATACATTTACTTACATTTTAAGCATTCGGCTAATGCTGCACGCTATACTGAGCATGAGTTTGTTCACTCTGGAGTACATTTACATCAGAAGCAACAGCACAGACGGGCAGAAAGTGGCCAAGTTTGGTGTCAAGCAGAACTAAATTTTCACAATATGACATCACGGGATCCAAAAATATGGAGCTTTGGAGAAAAAAAAAAAGTGCTCTGCTATGAAGATATTTAGGTCCTGATTTCACAGTGCAGTGCATGCAGCAGCTACAGGTTCATAAAATGTCTCCCAGGCCATCAAAAAAAAAAAAAAAACACCTGTTCAACCTCAGAATACCTGCTGGGATTGTTAGAAGCTGCAGCACTTTGACGAAAGATGAGACAAAATATTAAAGTTACACAAGAGACAAAGAAAAAAAAAGAGCAGATAAAGCATATTCAGCTGCTTGCAGAGGGAGGTACGCTTACAGGTTAGTTTCAGACTTTCCTTTTTTATTGCTTATTGTTAGGCAGCTATCACTTGATTAAGGTTACGGTGATGAAAGTTAATTGCGCGTTTGTATTTGGGCGAAATTCGCTGCACACAAAAATAACTGTAAAAAATATAGCACCGAGGCAATATAAGGCTAACTTTATTCACTATTAATGGGTCGTTTTTAAAATTGTTGTTGTGTTATTTACCCAAAGTAAAAAAAATAAGGTTATTTTGAGCCAGTATTAGACAGGATAAGCTCAAGTTTTATCTTAAAATGGTTACAAATGTGTTCAAATCAGGGGCTCTTAAGGTGTACTGTGCTTATTCCACTTTGTGAGGGGCTCATTGCAAGTCATTTTATTTTGTACAAACCCTAGTAGGCCTTGGATTGCATATGAGAATTGCTTTGTACTGTTTTTGTGTGTGAGCCATTCACAAGATGGAATATCTCAATGACGTACATGTGACATTCAAAATTGTAAAGCAGGCCTCTTCAATTGGCAGCCTGTGCAGCGCTTTAACACCCTCAATCCGTCCCTTCGATCATTTATAAATATGGAAAGAAGCATGAATGACTTTTTCAGACGAGAGTTGTATTTTTCTTTAATTTATTCCGATTCGTCAATGTCATTCACATTATTAAGACAGCCGTGCAGGAATAACTTCAGCTCACGTTCATCAGTGTGACCAATCACATCAGAGCTAGCATCAGTTCGCAGTAGCAGCTGCAACCAAGAAGCTATTTAGGCTAGTGCTAGCTAATCGTTTCATTTTAAAATGCCATTGTATAGTGTCTGTCTCACCAAATGCACATGTGTCTGATCTGCAACAAAAACCCGATTGATCATTTATTTAGTAGGCTGATCAGCCCATTCACTGTTTATGTCTGTTTTTTTAAAGATAAAGATACTTTTGAAATAAGCATTTAAAGGGTTAAACTGAATGAAAAATGTGCAACAAGCTACTTGTGTTAAGATTGCAAAGGTGCACTTTTTTTTCCCCCTTTACTTTTGGACATAAAGTTTCTTTTCCAGGTGTGAAAACTAAATGAAGAACAAATAGAAATGTGCATTGTTTTACACATTTAAATTCCAAACTTTACAAGTTGGCCCCTCTGTGCTTTTTTCCTCAAAAATAGGCCTGCTGTAAAGGATATACATATTAGTAATGAGTAACAAGTGTGTTGCATGTAGAGTAGATTCTAAAAGTTCTCAGCTATGCCATATTTTAGTTTGGGTAAATAACCCAACAGTTATATAGAAAAATAACACTGGCTCCAAACAACCCATCGTCTTGGGTGGTTTATTGGCTAACCCAGTTACTGCTGCATACGCATACTAGATAAGGATTGACCACTTCAGGTTGTGCAAACTTGTCCAATATGGACATAATTCTTGAGGGCACTGGGTTAGATGAAAACGTTTTTTTTCCCAGACAAATTCTGTGTAAATATGTATTAACATAAGCACTATAACTTCACCCATTTAAAGCTTATAGTCGTATCGGTTTCATGTGGTAGCCGTGTCATCACAAACTAACTGACGCTGGAAATGCTCCATGATGTCCTTTAGCTGTTGCACATCAGCCTGCACACACCAAAAGAGCTCAAATATGCTATTCATTCCGTCCCTGCGAGGAGCAGTTCATGGTTTGTGTTTGAATGAATGATTCCACATTTAAGTGTTTGCGTGATGGAAGAGGTTCCAGCTGTGTTTAATCTTGTCTAAATGAATATAAATTATAAATGTAAGCAAAGCATTTACAAGTAAAATACTATTGCAGCTACTAAATGCAGTAAAATATCTGATTTGTCATATAGGCCTGGCGCCAATCCTTGTATTAAGTTAATTTAGTTAATAAGTTAAATTAATGAGTTGTTTGATTTAAAGATACAAAGAAGGATGAGTTATGGGGCTTTTAATGGCACAATGCAAGTTTGAGTTTCCCTGATGTACAGACTTTAGTTCAGTGTGGCGTTTAAGTGCACATCAGGCAAATTTAAGCCTTTAATTTCATGCTCACACCTCCATTACTTCGTGTAAAACACCCACCTGTACTGAAAGACATCTGTCAGACACAAAATCCTGTTTATTACAGGAATCAATTTTCATCAATCTCTTCCAGTTGTTCCCTGTTCCTGATCTATTTGTGCGAGAAGAATTTGGCCGGCCAAATTTCCATCGACGCTCGTTCCATTTGGTTGCAAATAGCACAACAGTTGCTGCAGCATATTTTGGGGAAGTGTTTTATTTCTTTAAATCTTTGCAGATTCCAAACAAATGGAGCCAGAGTATCGGAGTGGTGTGAAACAAAGTGTAAAATATAAATATACACTCAAAGGACCGGAAAAAAAAGAAGAAGAAGAAGCTTGTAATGATACCAAGCGGTTCAAGACGTGCCCGTTTGAATGTCTTCCGCGAAGTGTGCACCAGGTTCTCCTCTCAGAGCTAAAAAAAAAAAAAAATCGCTCTCTGTCTGATTGTAAACTTGTCTTCCGATACAGTTTCCCTTCCGTCCCCAGTGTGTCTCGTCCAGGGATCAATACCACCACACACCACAGCCCTTTACTCACACTCCAGCCTGGCAGTAAGGGATTGCAGGGAGCCGGTGGGTCAATGGCCGGGTCTCGGTCGGTTGATGGCCGTTCGTTAAAGAGTGGTCGACACAGCGGCGCTCGGTGTTAACGGTGTCAGCCCTGATACTCCCGCCGGGCCGCTCTCTCCTAATGACCGGCCAATCAATAGCCGTCTGCCCTCAGCACTGACCAATCAAATTGACATCTCTTGTTGACACATCGAACCAGAGGGGGGATAGAGGGAGGTTTAGCTGTGAGTCCATTTCATTTATGAATAGGTGGCTGCACTTGTTTTATGGTGCATTTACAGATGATAATAAAATATTATTGATTAATTGGCAGGACTTTATTAGGGTTTAAGAGTGATAAAATGGAAAAAGAAGAATTATGTCCAATATGTTGGCGTATACCGAGTTGTTTTTGTGTTAAAATGAGAAATCCAAGATGTCCAATTTGAAGAAAAGGTGTTTTTTGTTTTTTTTCTTAATAATTACGATGCAGAAACAAACTCCGTGCTGCCACTCTCCATCAGTTTTTGGCACTATTTTCTCTCTGTGACAAATTCACCTGTGTCTCTGCTGGTGAACTTGTTTTTTTTTTCTTCCCTCTTCTCTCTTTTGGGGTGAGATATTTTTATCAGCTCCGTGGGGTTTCTTTCTCTCAACTGCACAGTTTGTATTTCTGCCTCTCTGTCTCTGTGCTCTTGTCAGCTTTTTTGGCATTTGTATTTTGCAAATAAACCAAAACCAAAAATATTTGTGTATAAATGAGGCCAGGAGCTGTTTGAAAGTAGTCATCATGAGGAAACAGCCCAAACTACACTCTTAGAAATAAAGCTGCTAACTAGAACTATACAGGGTTCTTTGGCTTGTCCCCTTTTTTGGTTCCTGATAGAACCCTTATATATACTTTTGTCTCTTTTCTACCAGATTAGCTCTGGTTTTTGAACCAGTTCTGTTCGAGATGCTTGGAACCATGGTGCTATCTGAGGAACCAGCCACTGTTTCCACCTCTTTTGAAGTGGAACTATTGTAATCAAGTATGTCATCAACAGAGGACTTTGCACAATGCACAACAACCTGTAGAATATGACACACACACTTTGGTTCTCAAGGAGAACCTTTTTTGGTTCTAGCAGGGAACCAACTTTTCTAGTTTATTGCTCAGAACTGTTCAGTGAAACTAGGTCATTTCCATGTTGGTGGAAAAAGCCTATCAGTGTTTTCTACTAATGTAATACTTAGCTGTGCTGACAGGTGGGAACCTGGGAGCCCACCCAGAGGGTTCTACTGAGAAGCCTTTTATATTACCGGGGTTTCATCCAGACCCCACCTTGGGGGATCTAAAGAGAACCCCTTTCTGTTCCAAGGGTTTCATCCAAAACCTAACAAAAGTGCTCCAAAAACTATCTGTGAAAGGTTCCACCCAGAACCCACTATTAAAGGTTTCCTAGAATTCTTATATGGTGTAATAGTTCCACCCAGAACCCTCTCCGGGGGTCCAATCTAGAACCCTTCCACCTTCTAATGGTGTTAACAAGACCTTGGGTCTATACCACGAACCCTTTAATATTTCACGGTTTTCATCATCTAGAACCCGCCCTGGTGGTTCTACCAAGAACCCAGCATAAAAGGTTATAACTCAAACCATCTATGAAAAGTTCCACCCCGAATCCACTATTAGACGTTTGACAGAGAACCCTTCTATGGTGTAATTGTTCCACCCAGAACCCCATGTGGGTATTCTGTCCAGAGTCTTTCCACATTCTAAAGGTACTAAAAAAGAACCCACCCTTTGGATTCTACCAAGAACCCTTTTATATTCCAAGGATTTCATCTAGAACCCATCCTGGGGGTTCTACCAGATCCATTTTATATTACAAGGGTTTTGCCTGTAACCCTTTTGTCTTTTTAGGGTTCTACATTCTGAATATGACATTGCAAACACTAGCATAAAGGGCTTTTCTTTTTTGGAACATAAAACAGCAAACTAAACAAACTACTCAGTCAGGCAGAGGCATGATGGGAAATGTAGGCTGCCCAGATCCATCTACATTTAATATTACTGTTTGAAACATCCATGCTTTCAACAATACTTGAAGAACTCTTTCTTCAAAAGAGGGTTCTTAATGGAACCCATATCCTTTCAAAGAAACCTTGACAAACTCTCTCTCCAAAAAAGGGTTCTTCAGAAGCAAGTGCTTCTGGGTAGAATCTCAGAACCTTTTTCAGAACCCTTATTTTCAGTGCAATGACACCTCTTAATGCCAGTTCTTCCCGTAAACCCCTCCATCCATCCCTCGCTGTGTCATGGTTTGGTCAGTGTGTTTGTGCGAGCGGGTTAGGGACAGGAAGTTGCAGAGATGAAAGGGGATTCAAGACACGTGGCGGTGGCCACACTGGAGCCTCAGTCCTCTGTGTCTGTCGCTGAGTCGCCCCGTCCGTCCATCTGTCCGTGCGCCCTCAAAGGGACGTTTGTCCCGCCACAAGGGTCATTCAGAACACACACACACATACAGATGAAGACAGAACGAAGCACACCCTCTTCTGACTGGACAAATGGACACTCGGTGACTCTGAGAGAGGCACTTCAGGACCACTTTAATCGCCTCGGACAATGGAGGTAGAGGACTTTGTTTTTAAGACGTAGCTGTGTGATGTAGAGACACTTAGAGGACAAATCAGACATAGAGCAAAGCTTCTGTGGTTCCTCTTTTATTAAGATCATATACAGATGAATGAAACAACCATGAACATACAGTATTTGGTGTTTTTGCAGTCAGATCAGAGACATGTCTTTCAAGAGTCCATTCTTTTTCTGAGAATGTCAAATGCATTCCTGCGTTCGTCTTGTGAAAACCACGCATTTCCAAAATGTGATCTTTTCCTGAGCTAAGACAAACACGTCCCCCTTCAATATTTAGAACACGTGTATTTGTCCCCCCCCAAATCAAAACATGAAAGTCGCGGGGAAATTTTCTTTTGACGACCTGCTCGGATGTGACTCGTAGACACAACAGTGCCTCTGGTAAAGTAAAGTGGTGACAGTACGCAACCTCAAAAGCAATAGTTACAGTCTGTCATTAAGTGTTTTGTTTTTTGAGTTTTTGAAGTGTTGTTTGCTCGTTTGCTAACTAGTCTTATGGCAATATTTCCGAGAGGGGTGGGGTGGGGATGCTTCGTGATGAAGCATTTTTCTGACGGTCTAAAGGGTTTTTAAATACTTCCATGGGCGAAGGAGGAGATGAATTTTCTCGATCCATAAAGGAACTCTCCTAAATTTATCAGAAAAAATCTGTAGATACGTGGTTTTCACTGGACAGCAACAACATGTAATACGTCAAATTGTCCACTTTTACTTTATTCAGAGTTTGGGGTATAGCTACAGTCATAAAATACTCAATACATACAAAACCCAACAAGCAATAAAAATCATACTTTTCTCAATGGAGTTTTGAATTAGAAACCTCGACACATGTCAGACACAAGAAACTCCTTCAAATGTAGTACAAGTGTTATATTACATTATGACACAGCTGCAAAACTTGACATTTACCATGACATCGATTTTTATTTATAGAAACTAAAAATCATTTATATCAACACATCAGAGGCATTTTTTTTCCTCTTATGCGCACTGGACATCACATTTATATGGCTTAAGGTTATAAAAACAGTGTTCATGACATAGAAAAAGTCCAAAATTGACATTTAGAACATCAAATTGTCTTGCAACATCTGGAGTTTGATGTTCTAATGCTCCACAGACAAACAGAACAAAACAGCTTCCTCAAATACATGATGACACAGTTACAAACCGATGTTTTCATGCCCCGTACAACGCTCTTCTACTTGAATCTTGAAAAAAACATTCATATCAGCACATTATGAATGTGTTTTTGTGTTTTTATGAGCACTGAACATTACATTTTACATAGTATAAAGTTTAAACAGGTAACCACTACGTCCAGAATCACCAAATTTGGAGACGTGTCGTTTTAACTTAGAGACCGACAACATATGATACATCAAATTGTCTTGCAACATCAGCCGCACGAGGTGGAGTTTGGAATTAAATACCTGTAGACATGTATTCTACTTACATCCATTAATAAAGACGCTAAAAGTCGTTCATATCAACACATTATGGGCATTTTTACATGGCATAAGGTTATAAAAATGGTGTACGTGATGTGGAAAAAGTCAGAAATCACCAAAATTTCGATTGTCTTGCAACATCTGCGATGCAGAATTTGGTGTATAGCTACAGTCCTAAAATACAGCAATAAAAATCATGATTTTCTCCGCACATGTCAGGCACAAGAAGGGTGTTATTTTACATTGCGACACAGTTGCAAAACTTGACATTTACCTTGATAGCAAAGCACAGCTCTCTTCTACTTGAAACCATTCATAAAAAACACTCAAATATAATTCATATCAAAACGTTTTTGTCCTTTTCTGAGCACTGAACATCATATTTTACGTGGCATAAAGGTTAAAAAAAAAAAAGGTGTACATGATGTGAAAAATTTCCAGTTACATAAACTCATGCGCTGCCAAAACACCTTATGAAACATTATATCTGAGAGGAGCTGGCGATGGAGTATTTTCAGTAGGAGACGTGACAATGTGACATCATGCTGAGGGGAAATGAGCACGAGCAGAGATATATTCAAAAAAAAAAAGAAGAAGAAGAAGAAGGAGAAGAAGAAGAAATTCTACCGGCTCTATCCCTGAGCTTCACTGACAAAAATGTCTTTAGGTGGTGAGGATTATGGATTAATCTATAATAACTAGTGAAGGAAAAGAGAAAGGAAGGGAAAAAACAGTCTCCCGAGCCCCCGAGTCTACCACAAGAAATACTGCCTCATCATCTAATGTTCCCACTAATATTCCCAAATTATATCGTTTAGACCTGTATCAGCGCCGGAGAATTAATCATCGTTTCTCTGACGCTGCCCGTCCCCAGAGTTCATTAAATAAACTATATCTCTCCCTCTAATTTCTACAAGTTGTGGAGATTTTTTTCTTTTCTTTTTTTGGTCCCTTCACCCAAAACCCCACCCTTCCCATTCCTTGATAATCTGTTTATCCGTAAGTGTCACATTACATTTGCAAAGCAGCTGGGGGGACCACTGCCATCTTGTATGGAGGGGCTTGAGTGTGATTACCCGGCCTCATATTTGGCGCGCACTCAGACTTGTCAAATCCTTTGATCTGAACTGTCTTCATAATCACTTCAGAAAGTCTTCCTGAGAGCGTGAGGGCTTTACAAATGGGCTTCCCACTATCACAGGGCTACACTCTTATTCTCTGAGTGAGCGTGCGTGTCTGTCTCTATGTCTAAGTTTCTGCTTTTGTATATGTGTCTTACTGTCTCCTCTGTTTCCTCGTCTTTTTCTGTGTTTAGTCATGTGTCTTCTGTAAATAAGGAAAATAGATGAAATACCGATTCATATTTTTCAAATTATTCATGTAAGGACTGATACCAGTATCGGATGGAGCCTAAAATGCTGGATTGGGTTTTGGCGAGTGCACAAGTCTATGCATCGATCAGATAACACCTGAGACAGGACTTCACCAAATTTTAGAACTCTATTAATATTTTTTAGCTCAATATGGCAAAGTACGCAAGGTTCAGGTGTCGGAATTGGCATCTGGAAGGAAAATTTCTATCAAACCATCGCTAGATAGAACACTGGCTCATATAAGAATAAAAATGCCACGGCCAATTTGAAATCTGAAAATCTTCTGCAGCCCACCGAAACCTTTAATCACAATCACGAATGATGAGACATAAAACACATTCCGGTGTGTGACAGGTCACCAAATACACCGTAACACCTGTTAAACTATGTCAGATAAATGAAGAATGACACTCAATTTAAATCCCACGGCTTTGATTTATTAGATCTGACCACTTTTTTTTAAAAAATTAATTGTAAATATTTTATGGTCTTGTAAAAACTTTCATGGCCTCTCAAGGCCCACCGATGAGCCGCGGCCCACACTTTGGGAATCACTGAACTGGGGTTCTTTGGTTTTCTAATACACTTGTATGAGTGTCAGGATACACAATACAGTTTTGTGATATGTCTACTTTACTTGAGTATTTTCTGATACTTGAGGGATATATTGTACTTCTTGCTTCTATGCATTTATCTGACAGCTGTAGGTATTAGTTCCTCTGCAGGTGAAGGTCTCATTGTAATAGATTAAAATACCCAGCAGTATATAAAGTAGCACAGTAGTAATAGCAATAATGTAATTGAAGGCTCTACTTTTTTTACTTTTGATACTTAAATTATATTTTGCTAATTATAGATCTTTTTCACAGCAGCTGTTTCTACATGAAACAGTCATGTAAACACAGGTGTGACCAATGATGCTAATTAAGATTCCACTGGATTCAGGTCAAACAGAGTCAGGATGCTGCTTTTGTGCATGTCGGCTCACTGGAGAGGCTCTGCTACACTAAATGGAACGGGACCTTAATTATATAATTAGTAACACCTGTGTTTACGCTCCTGTTTCATTTCAGTGTGGCTGCTGTGAAAAGAAAAAAAATCTATTCTGATGCACTTTAAAGTAAACGTGCACAATGACAGGTCCATAAAAGTGGTGCCGTAATGGAACCCAGCCATGAGTTATTTTGTTATTTTCCTGTGCTTTTTCCTGCTATATAGAATATTTTCACACTGTCGTATTTGCAACTTTTATTGCCTGAGAATGATTGACATCTCTCTGTCCTCTGTTCATGTTGTCACACCTGTTAAGGCGGGACAATTACACCAGTTGTGTCTTGAGCAGAGGACTGATCAGCATGAAGTGAAAACACCTTCCTTTAGAACCAGTTTATTGGGACACAATTTATACAATTTGTGTATTACTATGCTATTAAAGGGATTGTTCGGATTATTTGAACAGGGGTTGTACTTATCCATAGTCAGTGTAGATGGAGTACCGTGAAACTTAGCGACCTAAAAAAAGACCCTACTCTCATTCAACCAGACTCCATTGGCAAAAACAGTGATTTTACCTCACAGAATATGGGAGTTGCTGGCCTATTGCTATCTTGATTTGTTAGTTTGTTTGTGTTATTGTGTGACTTTGGCATTCTAAAAGGTTAGTTCGGATTCACTGAAGTCACACAATGACACAGACTAACTAACCAATCAAGGCAGCTGTCGACCGGCAACTCCTGTGTTCTGTGAGGTAAATTTACTGATTTTGCAAATGGAGTTTGGTTGGCTTGGAGAGAGTGATGTTTGGCTTATATAACGTCTGTTTCCCGTCTGAAAAGGCTGTCTGACGGCAAGGTAAAGTGGCTAAAATATTCTTAAGATAGTGTACATGTAAACTGATATTAATTGTTAAGATTGGTCTGTTTTTTAGGTGGATAAAATATGTTTTAAGGTACTCCTGTTGCTTCTAGACCCTGGGGGTATGCAAACCACCATCTACATTAGGTAATACTATGACTATGGATAAGTACCTCATAGAACTCCACTTAAGATAATCTGAAATATCCCTGTAAGATATGGTCAGCAGAGATCAACACTCATTTATATACAGGATACAGTCCATAATAAAGGTCTGTGCTTTGCTCTCTCTGTCTTTCTTAGGGACATTTGTAGGTCTGGCCTTGCGGTTTGTGTGATGGATTTCATTATTTCAATAGCTGCATGTCTCTGTCGTCGTGTGTATGTGTGTGTGTGTGTGTGTGTGTGTGTGTGTGTGTGTATTTCTGTCTCTT
>JAJHUR010076126.1:0-10886 GCA_027495735.1 Lutjanus campechanus | reverse complement strand
TTTTTTTTTTTTTTTTTGTCCTGACATTCTGCATACTGTAGGTCTGGTCAATTACACATCACTGAGTTATCAGATTTAAATGAACTCTGTTCAGTAATCTAATATGAATGTGTATTTTACTGTAACATTTTAAAATCAGGATTAATTATATGGAAAGTCATTTTTTGTTGAAATTAAGGTATTATTTAACAAATATGTATAATTTTACATAGATAGACAAGAAGAGAGAGAGAGAGAGAGAGAGAGAGAGAGAGAGAGAGAGAGAGAGAGAGAGAAGGTAATTTCTGGCTGTTTGGGGTCCCCGGCTATTTAAAGTGAAGAGGATTTAGCTGTAGGCAGATTACCCTACTGCTGAGAGGCCTATTACAGCTAAACTCTTCTGTGTGTGTGTGTGTGTGTGTGTGTGTGTGTGTGTGTGTGTGTGTGTGTGTGTGTGTGTGTGTGCGTGCGTGTGTGTGTGTGTGCGCACGCGCGCACGCACTTTATAATTTGCTGTGGCTCCAGTCTGACACCTTTAAATGGTTGTCATCAGAAACCATATGTTACACACACACACACACACACACACACACACACACATACATGCACACACACTCCATTCCTCACTCTCTTTCTGTCGTTTTGTCTCTGCAGTCTAAACAAGCCTGCTATCTTGCCTGTTATTAGATAATGGATGACAACGGGCCACATGACCCGCCCTAACAAGGTGGTTACCAAGAGCAACGTCGTAATGTATTTTAAAACACCGCAGAGACTTCAAATTAGACCTAAACATCTATAAACATTGTTTCTCTTCAACAAACACTACTGAGCAAGTACGTGTTATTTTTACATGTCTATTATTTTATTTAACAGATTGTTTAAGAGTCTTATTAAAGTCTGACTTTAATAAGACAATAAAATGGACAATTTTCATGGACATACAAAAACGAAATGTGCCAAGGTTTCACAATCAGACTGAGAAAAGACCAGAAAAACGTACAGACTTAAGGGTCAGCACTCACGCCTCATTACCCCTGGTGGAAATTATTTTTAGGTAACTTAAAGGGAAAATGCAGAGCTTACAGATTTTTTTTAAAACTAATTATTTAAGGATATTTCAGAAGGACATGACTTTGAAATTTATGTAAGTCATTTTTTCTTCCAAGGAAATCTAATAATTCTATAAATGCAAGCAGATTAGCCGCTGCACGTTTAGATTCAAGTACCACCTCTGAAATAAATGTGTTGTTTACATCATGGAAAGTCACATAATTGATGGACATCATATGAAGACAGTGTATATAAAACAAAATAAAACTACATCTGTGCTTTTCATAGACTGATTTTGTCACTACTGATGTTTGTTTGCAAAGTGGAGGTTCCCCCACACACACACTCAGAGACAGAAGCACGCCCTCTGTGCCACGTCTGGCGCCAGTGATTACGCTGTTAAGCCAAATCAGTTTCCTGTGTTTGGTTTGATGGATGCCATCATCTTCATAGATCTAAAACAGGTAAGTGTGCCCCCATTACCACCACCTCCACTTTAGCTGGACACACACATGCACATACTTAACAAAGTGTGGTCCCTAAACCCACTGAGAAGATATGGATCAGTAAAAAAATTTTACAAGATGGCATTCTCATATGGAGAATGTGTTTACTACCTTTTAAACCTTGATGAATGCTAATTTATCTAGTGCTAATTCCAGTAAATTGAACATACTTTTAACAGTTGTAGTGAGTCATATGTCTTTTAAAAAACTTATTTGTTTGTGGTTTTCTGGCTGATTACAGCATGCGGCCAGGACATTTTTGAACCCAAGATGTTTGGCTGTTGCCTCATACTGTCGGCCTTCCTTTTTTTTCTATATCTATTTTACTAAAACATTTCCATACTTAAAGGAAATAGAAATAATACGAATTGTATCTGTGTTAGTACGGGATCATTTTATAAGTAGTATGACAGGAGGGAAAATTATGGCAACCACACACACTTTCAACATGCAGACAGTGTGTATGTATGACAGTACGTAAGTACTGGACAAATTATAAAAACAGACACAGTATAATGATATATAATGCAATTTGTAAAAAGATATACATGCATGTATACCAATGCAATATTTGTGAGTGTTGACTGTGTCAGAAAGGTGTTAATTTAACTGTGAGCATCATTCATGAATAGTAAATTGACGGTTAATTTAACTTTAAGGTTAGCAAACGATGCAATTACAATTCATTATGTTTACTAATTATAAGTAATGCTATAACTTGATATTTAACATTAGTTTGTGTCATATAAAATAATCAGATTAAAAGATTAAAAAGATTAAATTAGTAAACCAGCAGTTTATAGTAACAATTTCTATACTATATTAAAAGGATACTCCACTTTACATGATAATCCACTCAGTATGTACTCACCTCTATGCCGATGTGATGATGGGTGAAGATCTTCAGTTCACAAAACAATCCTGGAGTTTTAGGAGAAACAGGGTAGCAGCCTCATCCAGTACAATGGCAGTGAATGGTGGCCACGGATAAAACGTTAAAAAAAGAACACAAAACAAACACAAAATGTCTCCATCCTGCTTGTGTGGTGTAATCCAAGTGTCCGCGAGCTGCGACATTAAAACTTAACCGCAAAAGACGCCATTTACGCCATGTTTTTAGCAGAAATGTCAACTGTAGCATGTAGCTGGTAGGATGTAAACATGGCGTTGATCTCGTGAGACTTCGTATATATCTTAATGGACGCACGTGCGGAAGTCTAGATAGATAGATAGATAGATAGATAGATAGATAGATAGATAGATAGATAGATAGATAGATAGGACACACATCTCTGACAACACACACATCCATTTACCCAGCTGGATCAGGGAGAAGAAGCAAGACGTTTCATTCTGGTAGAGTACTACTCTCTTATTCAGACAATAATAAAATAATATAAACACATTTATTGACACATACAACCTTGACTTCAGCATCACCTTTCCTGCTTGTTTTAAATATAGAAATAAAATAGATTTTGTATTTGTAAATGCTGATGACTGTGCAGTGCTCCGTGCTCTGGCACAGACTCTGACAGGGTGTGTGTTTTGGAATCCAGCTGCAGGTTTTGGTGATGTTGTCAGTAATGGAAGTGTTGTGATGGTGGGTTACATCATATGAGGGTGTAAAATGAATCAGGTGTGTGAGTGATCTGTAAACAGCTACATTTCTACATATATTTGTTTTATAGGGACGGGCACCAAAGCATGAACTCCACTTAAACTTTGATAGGCTTTTTAAAACATTGTAAGTGTGTATGTTGTTTGTGTATTTGTGTGTGTGTGTGTGTGTGTGTGTGTGTGTGTGTGTGTGTGTGTGTGTGTGTGTGTGTGTGTGTGTGTGTGTGAGACAGAGAGAGAAAGAGGGGAAGAGAGACAGCTGGACTGTGTCAGGACTGATGAGAGACATTCCTTTTAGTGTAGCAGAACCTTCCTACTGCTCTGCTGATAACACTGGCACCTCTCTCTCTCTGTCTCACACACACACACACACACACACACATATCTCCTGCACTGCACCACTACTACTAATACCATGGGAACCAGACTGTGGGTCCAACTTTGTGTTAAATTATTCCACTACACGCTAACACACACACAAACACAGTGAGCTCATTGTGGAAAGAGTTAGTTAAGATAGCATTGTGCACACACACAAACATACTTGTGCATGCACATACACATGCACACACACACACACACTTACAAATTAGTGAGTTAACCTCTTCAACTCTGCTCGGACACCCGTGCCTGCAGCCAACATGACTATTTCAGAGGCTGTAGCGGGCTCAGATTTAAAGAATGAGTGAAGATCCTGGTATCATATGAAACTAGAAGACTTAAACCATCCGGTGGTACCAAACATGTCAGGAAGAGGGGTAAATAACACTCCAAAGTTAGGCTAAATTTTGGCAAGGAAAAACAAGCATTGGCCATTTTCAAAAGGGATTCCTTGGCCTCTCACCTAAAGGTTTCTAAAACCTAAGAGTTATTACTTTAACCTATTTTAAAAATGGCTTATAGTTATGCTGACTATAAGAGTAGTCGCCAGATCAGCAGTGCTCACCATTCAACTCAAAAATCTAATTGTTATGGAAATCTGCAGATCACAGCTTGAACTGTTCTATGGTGTTCCTCACGGTCCCGGTGTCTTAAAGCTGTGGTAGGCAAAATCTGTCCCGTGATCGTAGACTTAACCCAATCACAGGTCATCTCAGAGACTGGATGTTTTTATTGGCTGTTCTACTAGTGCAGCTGCGCATGCACGTTCAACTCAGTGAGATCGTGAATCAATGGCGGAAACTTCCGCAGGAAAAGTCAGTAGTCATTAGTCACTGAGTTACTTTTGACTTTACCTTCAGTTGCGTTCATTCACATCCATCGTGGGGCTTTGCCGAGGGGGTCTAGAGGAGGCGATGGAGCTGAGACTCAGATCCCACAGACAGCTGTCCAGAGCCGGGGAGCCCTGGATGAGAGGGTCGGTGGCAGACTGGAGCTTCTGGAGGAAGAAACACCAGAATTGCTGTGACGTCAACTCCTTTATTGGCAGGAGGGGATCTCAGAGTGGGTGTTTCAAACTTTTGGGATTAAAAAGTAGATTTATTTTCACTTCTCAACCCCTCTGTAGCAGTAATCTACAAAGAAATTGCAGACCGGCCAGACAAGAGCTCAGTATCTGTTTGGGATTAAAAAGTGGATTTATTTTCACATTTGCTTGTAAACCTGTGTGCAGCAGTAACCACGGAGGAGCTGACCACGCTGTTTACAGTAAGATCATTCATGTTTCTGTCCATGTCGACTGCTGACCAGAGAAATATATTGTGTATTTTATTTGAAATTCATGTTGTGAGAGTAAAGGGGTGGGGAGTAGGGAGAGGGGTATAAAGAAACAAATCAACTTCTCTGATGAGTACTGTCAGAGTGTGACACACAAACCTGGTCCGTGCTCACTCACAATTGCCTCGGTAAACTGTTGCATGCGTGCATGAAGCCTGTGGTGCTCGTGTTGTATGAGGGGCCCAGGACGGAGAGAACGAAACCTAACCCACATCCTGGAGATGAGACTCAACAACTGACTGTTTTTCTGGGCTTTCTACCTTCTGCAGCTTTAATGTGGTATTTTGGAGAGATGTTTGGTGTTTGATGTTTGGAGATGTTCTCCAGTGGTCAAAAATTGTTAGATTTTCCACCAGATCTGTGCATTATAATGTCCTTAGCCTTTATACACTCTAAATTAAACTTTATACACTCTGGGCTGCATCTCAAATGAATCTTCAGCTCCCAGCTATCAGATGATGGACACCACTTCAATGTGGCTTATAGTGTTGAACTACCATCTCTTCCCAAAGATGCACTGTGCCCCCTTAAAAGAGACAAGAACTGGTTCATGGTAAGGAGGGGGAGCAGAAGAGCAAAAAGAAAGCTATTCACGTTACTCTTGTCAGTTATGCCATCATCACAAATTGTGTGCATTAGTTGGAGTGTAGATGTGTGGAAGTGGAGCAGAGGGAAAAGTCCCTTAAGTTAAATTGAGTACTGAGACTACACACTTGGCTGGTTGATGATGATGATGGTTATTACTGATGATCATGCTATATAGATGTCTATTTGATGTGTCATGATGGAGCGATGCTGATCACGTAATCCATCTTGCAGGGTCACTATGCACTTTACTACCCTATTGTGTACCTCATATGCTGCTACTCATTAAACTTGCACAGTTATTTATTTTAGGTGCAGAGGTGGCTGTATCACAGTTTCTACTGTAGTCTCAACTCACTGTATATTGCACCCCTTCTCCCAGATTGTTCTGTAAGTATGTTCTCTTTTATGTGTTCACTTGTGCCTTTTATGTGTTTTACTTGTGCCTTGCTGCATAACCAATTGCCCCCTGGTGACAAAAATAAAGTTGAAGTTGTAGCACATGCCCAGTCTAGCTTTGGCAACATTTCATTTTTAAAGCATCTGATACACAACTGCAATAAGAGAACTCAATGACCAAAGTTTAACAGCACAAACTGGACCTTAAAAGAAATATCTGAACACAATGGAGTCCTTTCATTCAGGACCACATAAAGTACACATACTGTAAATGCACACACACCAATACTGTGGCACAGAAACCATATGAACATACTATAAAATGATATAGTGTCGCTGCTGGGCTCAAACCTTGTATGTCCATATTTAACTTTTTTTTTCATAAATCAGTGCTATTGGTCATCCTTCATCTCTCTCTGTGAGTTATTAACTTCGACTAAGCAGTCTTACAGGACAGTGGGTGTCACACACTGTACAGACTGTGAAGCCCCCATGAGGCAAATTGTGATCTTGGACTACATAAGTAAAATCTGATTGATTGATGATTGAATTCGATTTACAAAGTAGAAGTTAAACAACCAAACACAAGCCTATCGCTGCCATGCAATGAGACAACAGATGAATATCATGACTTGCTACTCAGCACACTGCAGCCCAGTGAGGCACCAGCCTGGCCAGAAAATAGTTTTTTAATAAGACAGTGTTTCCATTGATGCCTTGCTAAATGTTTGATGGTTATATAAATATAGAGTATGAGTTATGAACATGATAGAGCTAAATATGGACAGGTTATAATCTGAGGCCGACATCCAACTGTAATATTTACACGATAACAATAAGGCTTAATATGGAGGGACACTCTGTGTGTGTGTGTGTGTGTGTGTGTGTGTGTGTGTGTGTGTGTGTTGGAACAAAGTCTCTCTACATATAAATGTATTGACCCTGAATAAACACACACACACACACACACACACACAAAGAGACACACACACAGTGCCCAGTGGCAGCTAAAAGTGTTTAAGTGTGTATTTGTCTCAGTGCCAGTTTCCTTCCATTAGAGAGACAAAGCAGCTGGCACCCAAAGCCTCATATAACCTGTAGGATGGTAAACACAGCCATCCAGAGCCAATCCAAACATGTGCCAAGGTCAAACATTTCAACCATAACCCCATATAACCTGTATCATAGCAAAACACTCTCATCCAGAGCCTGAGATAACATATATACTGCTAAAACTGGAGGTAAAGCAATGATCCAGCTGTTGATGTACAAGACGGACTGCACATAGTTTTGATTTTTTCCCACCTGCATTCAGTCATATACACTGTGTTATTAATGAATCAGGTTTTCATTTTTGGTCACACAAAAGTACTCTAGCAAGTTACATTTCTCAGTAGGTAATGCTGTCACATAACTTCTTCATGGCAGTAATCGTAATCTAAACAACTGGCTCAAAAGACTCATGAGGCCCTTTTACACTGGACAGGGGCACCTTATGGGGGCTGAAGCAGTGTAAGGGCCCATGACTGATGGGGACCCTAAAAAATATAACATTAGGTAATTTATTTCTATATTAAATTATTAACCTCTCATCTTAAAAGGGTATTTTATTTACAATGAAGTAATAAAACAATTTCTTTTGGCAACAAAACAAAACAAAAAAATCCAGAGAGCCTCTCTTGCTCAACATCCCCCTCTGTTTACTTGAAATGGCTTGTTCCTGCTCCCAAACCAGGCATGGTGTTTGCTGGCATTGAACTGCAAGTGAGGGGAATGGTTTGGTTTGGAGAGAGAAGAGAGAAAAGAAAGGGCAACAGTATGTCACCTAATTCTTCAAAAAGAAAGGTGGGTTTAGTCCGTGAGTGGTGGAAATTGATCAGTTTTGGCCACAGTGAAATAGGCTACTGTTCTGTGCTCATTAGTTCCTCGTTTAGCTGACATTGTTATGGTTTGGGGTAGATGCAAGGATAAAGGGGGAATGGAGGTGGAATGAGTCAATTGGCAGAGGGCAGTGCAGATTGGTAGGTTAATGGAGCTGGAGATGGCCGAGAGATAGCTGGTTGAAAACACAGTTGGCACTTCCATAGGTCAAGTTTACGCTGGAAAGCTGTGATCATGTCGGACATCTGCATGATGACTTGTTTGCGTCCCTGCAGCTTCTGATTCAGTTGGGCAAGATGCTCGGTTATGTCACACAACATAGCAAGGTCACACAGCCAGTTTGGATCTGACAGTTCAGACAAGGGTTTTCCTTTGCTCTGCATGAAAAGAGCAATGTCTTCCCTAAGCTCAAAAAATCGTTTGAGGACTTTGCTCCTACTCAGCCACCTTACTTCTGTATGGTACGGCATGTCTCCATGCTCCGAGCCCACCTCCTGCAAAAACAGCTGGAACTGGCGGTGATTCAGGCCACGCATCCAAATAAAGTTCACTGTTTTCATGACTGTGGTCATTATATCATCCAGCTCCAGAACCTTCCCACACAGAGCTTCTTGATGGATAATGCAATGATACGTTATCGGAGGCGTGTGACAGTTACTTTTTTGCATTTTCTCCTTCATTAGTCCAACCAAGCCTGTTTTTCCTCCACGCATTGCAGGTGCACCATCTGTAGTTAGTCCCACCAACTTTTCCCATGGCAATTTATTTTTACTTACGGACTTCTCCACCGCATCAAAAATGTCTCGCCCCGTTGTGATCCCATGCATGGCAGCTACATCCAAGAGCTCCTCAGTGACAGAGAGGTCCGACTTCACGCCTCTAATAAAAATGCATAGCTGCGATGTATCTGTGTTGTCTGTGCTTTCATCAACAGCTAATGAAAAACCAAGATAACTCCATGTCTCTTCAGCCAGCTGTGTTGCCAGATTTCCTGCTAGTTCCTTAACTCGGTCCGTGATGGTGTTATTAAAAGTCTGTATCTGGTTGGGGCACACCTGCTCACACACCTTCAGCATACATTGCTTCAAAAATGCACCCTCTGAAAAAGACTTCGAAGCCCGGGCGATTTCTTCAGCCACGATAAAGCTGGCTGTCAGTGCTGCATCGTTTTTGGCTGTAGCTTTTGTGAACACATTCTGCTGCGATTCCAGTCTGGCTTTTAATTCCTGGACAATTTGTTGTTTTTCTTGGAGGCTAAATTTGGCATACTTAGCTCCATGTTTGGTGTCAAAATGCCAACGTAGATTGTACTCTTTGACGACCAACACTGCAGCATAACACAAAAGATATACCGGTTTTTCACCTTGAAGCACAAACATGTATTCGCTTTCCCATCTTTCTTGAAACTGCCTTCCATTTGTGTCAATTTTTCTCTTCCTGGACATTTTGGAATCATTTGTAAATATTTCTCAATTCCAAGTGTTGGGAAAATCGCCTTAGTTAAACACTAATGTGTATACACTGCAGTCTAGTGGCAGGGTGCCGTCACTTCGTGGGTAACATAATCGACATGCATTGTGGGAGATGTAGTTTATGGTCAATGGATGCTTTAAAGCAGCATAGACTTATTTTAGGACAATAATGCACCTTTTGAGCTCTCCCGGGCCACATAAAATGACCTGGCGGGCCACATTTGGCCCGCGGGCCTTGAGTTTGACACATGTGCTTTAGACTAATACTTTAATAATACCTTGATACTGACTGAAATATGATCATCTAGTGGTGATGATAAACAACTGAGGGTAAACAAAACAGAGAAGCAAAGGGGTCTACTAGCCATGGGGAAAGGGTCAATCAGCTATTTTTTGAGGGTTTACCCATGTTTAAAAATCCTGCATATACATGTTAATTTTGGTATAAAACAGTATTGGTGAATTAAGGGTAATTCAGTGTGCAGGTATCCTATAATTTCAATTTATGGGTACTGTGAACTCAACCAACAAGTCAGGTCCCCAAATCAAAATCTGAACAGTGAATTGCATTTAAAATACCAGTGTGACAAATTTAAAGGCATGTAGCAGTGAGATTGCATTGCATTCTGGGCAACTGTGGACACGCAGCAATCAATTCAACATGGTAGACTCTGTGGAAGAGGACCGCTCTGTAGATACAAAGGGCTCATTCTAAGGCAGTGCTATATAAATATTATATTCCATTTCTGCCATGTTCTGACAATAGATCCCACTAAATGTGATGCCCCTGAATATGATCAGGGAGACTGCTCTCATTGAAACTCTCCTAGATAAATAAAGGTTAAATCTTACTCACTGGACCTTTTAACGTTTTGCTTCACTATGGTCAGCAGCATGGTCAAGACAACCTGCTGAAGTTCACACCAAGCATCAGAATGGGGAAGAAAGATGATTTAAGCGACTTTGGACATAGCATGGTTGTTGGTGCCAGACGGTCTGAGTATTTCAGAAACTGCTGATCTACTGGGATTTCCATGCACAACCATCTCTAGGGTTTACAGAGAAAGGTCTGAAAAAGAGAAAATATCCAGTGAGCAGTAGTTCTCTGGGTGGAAATGCCTTGTTGATGCCAGAGGTCAGAGGATAACAGCCAGACTGGCTCGAGATGATAGAAGGGCAACAATAACTCAAATAACCACTGGTTACAACCAAGGTATGCAGAAGACCATCTCTGAACACACAACATGTCGAACCTTGAAGCAGATGGGCTACAGCAGCAGAAGACCACACCAGGTGCCACTCCTGTCAGCTAAGAACAGGAAACTGAGGCTGCAGTTCACACTGGCTCACCAAAATTGGACAATAGAAGACTGGAAAAATCTTGATTTCTGCTGCAACATTCAGATGGTCGGGTCAGAATTTGGTGTAAACAACATGAAAGCATGGATCCATCCTGCCTTGTATCAGCAGTTCTGGCTGGTGGTGGTGGTGTTATGGTGTGAGTATTGTATCTGAGTATTGTTGCTGACCATGTCCATCCCTTTATGACCAATAGCAAGGTGTACCTAATAAAGTGGCTGGTGAGTTTATTTTTGTTTGAATTTATATTTGCCTTTGTAACTTGGCAGCAACACTGGTAGACACCTGCACAATGGGCCACTCAGCTCTCAGTGCA
>JAJHUR010076125.1:0-10845 GCA_027495735.1 Lutjanus campechanus | reverse complement strand
TTTTTTTGTCTTCTTAATGGCCTGAAGTTAATGGAACACAAGGCGCCTAACATGGAGGCCTTTTCATATCACACACACACACACACACACACACACACACACAGTGGACTGGTGACCCGCTGCGGCTGTGCCAACAGCCCGCTGGTGTTACTGGGGCTGACGTCACGCGCCACCTGACGCGCCGTCTCAGAGCTGCGTCAAGCTAGAGACAAGACAGGAAGCTGTGGTGAGGCCTTCAAAGTAAAAGCACAAAAGGTGTGAGGTTTTCTGCAGTAACTGATTCACATTGACTACGAGCTAACTACTGGACAGCCAAACTGGATGCCCTTGGCACATGAGAGCCTATAGTTTACAGTGGACCAAAGACACGCGTGCAAATATACAAATAAATATGTAGGCTGTATATTTTTATAGAATTTTAATTTGGGTGACATGACCCATTATGTTTTCCACTTTTAGTGAGTATAATCTGACAACCCTCATGTTTCAACCAATTTCAAGGATTTCCTTGCAGTCATTTGAGAAAACACCACTGATCAATAACTGAGTACATTAAGCCTATGATTGATTTGGGAGAAACAACAGAAAAATTATGTCTGTAAGATGGCAACAAACCATACTTTCAGTGCCTGAAATCAAATCGCACAAATCGAAAACAAATGATCAAGCAAAAAATACAGTAACTAAAAATCATAAATGTTCAGGGCAGTGTTTTATATATCTGTGGCTCATTAGTCTCAGAAGTATTCGGGCCATTTACTTGAGCAGCAATAGGACTAAAAGTAAAAGTACTCAGTGCTTTATTGTATTATTATTTTCATAATTGTTTAAGTCATTTTTCATGTAAAAACATTTCAAGTTTCAAGCATCTCAAATGTGGAGATTTGCTGCTTTTACTTTTCATTATTTTAATAGATTTAAATTATGTATTATTTATTTATTTCATATTATTTATTATCAATTGTTTAATTATTGACTTGAAAAAATCAGCAGATTAATTCATAATGAAAATGATCATTAGTTGCAGTCCTATGGAAAATAGTATTAGGGCTGCAACTAAGGATCATTTGCATCATCGATTATTTCCTTGTTTAATCGATTAGCCGTCTGGTCCATAAAATATCAGAACATGGTGAAAATTATTGATTAGTTTTTTTTCCAAAGCCCAAGTTGACAGCTTCACATGTTTTGTTTAGTCTTCACCAAAGATATTCAGGTTACTGTCACAGAGGAATAAAGAAACCAGAAAATATACTCATCTGAGAAGCTGAAATCAGAGAATGTGGGTATTTTATTAAAAAATGACTCAAAATTATTAAGCAATTATCATAATAGTTAGTCATTGATTTAACTGTTGATTAATATTTGAATAAGCATTGCAGCTCTAAATAGTCTACATAAATATTACAAAAATCCTGCTTTTACACAAATGAGTAATGATGTATAATAATGACTAATGAGTTAATATATAATACAATCACAGGGGCTGTTTTTCTGCACTGAGTACTTTTATAAACAGGACATCTACATGTGAGTATTTTTACACTGTGGTATTAGTACTTTATTGGATCGTTATTAATGGTTCATGAACATGTAAATGCTGCCTCCTATGTTGCAAACGGATCATATGTTTTATATGTAAAATCGTCATATGGAAATTAAGTAGTAGCAGCAGAGGTAAAAATAAATGTAGTAGACTAAAATACTGTACATTTACCTTTGAATTATAGTGGAGTATAAAGTAACATAAAATGGAAATATTCTAGGAGAGTATAAGTATCTCAAAACTGCACTTGAGTGGAATCACTTAATTGTACTCCAGTTGTGCAGGGGCCACAGAAAGATCTTGTAAATGCAGATGGGAGCAACAGGTTCAATGGCAAACAAAGAGAAAGGCCTCCCTCGAATTATATATATTGTAGAGACAGAATTGGAATTTGATTCTACATGGTATATATTCAATGGAAGCTTCCACTGTTTACCATTACATTTTTTTTAACCCAAGTGTGAAGTTTACCGCTTTTACTTTGAAGGCGAATGTGTCTCATCCTGGTGAACTTTGTGCAGTATGACGGAGCTGCCTCTCAGGGGGGAGGAGGGCAATCCCTGCTTTTATTTTTCTTTCCAGACGGCCACAGTTGAGCACAAAAACAAACTTCAACCAGATGGGCCGTGGGTCGATACGTGCGCCGACGTCCTGGTCTGAAGTGGAGGAACTGAAGACTTCAAACTGAAGCGATTTCATCTTTTTTATTTTTCCATTGTTGAAAAAAAAAGGGGGAAGGGCTCTGCCAAGAAAAAAAGAAAACACACGACCATTTGGAAATTAAGTTATGCGTCAGTGAGTGCGCACTTTACGCACAGGACGCACCATGAAACTTTAAGATGTTGGATCGCCTCGCTTTCTTTGTTGTTCATGTGTCAGCCTTTGTTTCCTTTGTCGGTGTCAGTTCTTCACAACTCACTGTAACCATGTGTCGTGGCTAAAAACTTTAAAGCACACAACAAAACCTGAGGAGGTAAAGCCTGAGACAGCAGCATGGGGGCCAAACAGAGCAGCCCAGTGTTTGATGGCAGAACTCGGGCGTATTCCAGCTCCGACCTCCCGTCTGGAAACTCCAGCGGAGGGGACAGGATCGCGGGGTTTAGGTACACCAACGGACCAGATGGCCCCCGGATCAGGTATACAGGTGGGGGGCCGACCAGCTCCGGCCTCAGTATACCGGCCGGCGGCAGGTCAGGGTCGCACGTACTGGATGGCACGGATGGTGACGACGAGGGCCAGTTGCCTCCTGAGGGCCACAGGTTGCTTATAGGCTCCCTACCGGCTCACCTGTCCCCTCACCTGCTGGGAGGTAAGACGGTTGCTCCACGAAACATCTGGAAAGGAGGCAGTCACACACATACAAGTAATGTGTTATTTAGGGCAACAACTGACGATTATTTTCATTATCGATCATTTTCTTGATTAATCGATTTTTATTTATTTCAGAAAATGGTGGAAAATGTTGATCAGTGGTTCCCAAACCCCAAGGTGACATCCTCAAATGTCTCAAAAAGTAGTGTACTTTAGTGTATTAGAAATACAAATTAATAATACTAAAGTTATACTAGTATATATATATTAGTGCACTAATTCTGCAATACTTAAAGTGGTATTTCAGTGTATTTAGTTTATTTAGTGTAAATCGGAAGTGTATTAGAAATTGTATATTAGTGCACTTTCAAGAAAGTATACTAAATTGTAAATACTTTAATTTACTTTTAAATAGTGTAATCATTCTCAAGTCATTTTAGTATGCTTTATTATAATGTACTTACATTTCACTTCATCAGAAGGGTATTTAAACATGCTTAACAAAAGTGCTCTTTAATGTCAGTTTATTTTAAAGTGTACTTTGTCATAATTTGAAAAAGTAGCTCAAACAAGGTAGACTTTAATTCCATTAATCAAGCCTGCATATTAGTACATGTATACACAGCCAGATACTTTAAATGAACTTTTTATACTTAAAGTTGTTCTACTTTAGTGCGACTGCAAACACACTCAAGTATGCTAAAATCTAATATACATAGCAAATTTATTTTTCTCCAGGGAGTAGTGGGGGATTGATTTAAAAGTTGCCAACTAACTGATTAACAACTGACTGATTTCCTATGGTCCCTGAAGTGCTCTTTATTCTATCTTTTGTTACAGTTATAGCATGTTCATTGCTCTTAGTACACTATATATCATCAGTATCTTACCCAGAGGCTATTGTTTAATCTCATGTGTGTCTCAATACTGTGATTATGCAACTCATTATGAGTAAGTCAACATGTTAGTTCATGTGCAGTAATTACCGAATGTTTTTGACACTCCCACACAACATCATTAGATATATACATTAGAATTAGTCAAAGTTGCTTAGTATTTTTCCATCTGACATGTGATACCTGGCACATGGTAATAGCGGTGTGATGATGACTGAGTCCTTTGTTTAGCACTTCTGCTCTTTTTATTGTAGCCACAGGTGGCTCTACTGTACTGCGCGGCCGCCTGTCTTGTTTTGCCTCTCCTCTGTCTTGCAAAACTGGCTTGTTTTTCACCCTGGCTGAGAGGGAAGAGTGCATTATGTAGGTCAGCAGATAAGAGCTTCCTGCTGGTTACACATTGCCTGACACACACACACACACACACACACACACATACACGCACATGCACGCAAACTTCCTGAATCCGCAAATCTAACAGCTTTTCAACTGGTGGGCTGTCTCCAGACCAGTCCACAGCAAAGCAGAGCACAACCTTGGGCTAGGTGAATATTGCAATAATAGGGATGATTATTGGTGCTTTCACAAGTATTAACACAATGGGATTTCTGATTTATAATCATCAGTAATGTGGATGTAATGACTAAGGCTGGGATGAACCAACAAGGATTCATTTTTAAATGTGGTTAAACTTTAAATTATTTTGCACCAAACATTTGAACTAGCTTAAAATTATGAAAAAAAATAATGTAATCCTCTCTATAAACTGCAGTTTAGTTTTTACTCTAACTGATATTATATTTTAATCTGTTGCACCAAAACTTAAAACTCAAATTTAAACTTTGAGACAGTATTAATTTGATAAGGTTTAACTTTTAAAATGGCTGCCTTTTTGAGATAGATTTAACAAAATAATCAAGTTCCTCAACGAAGGTTGAGGGTCAGACTCCACTCAATTGAGTTTGATGCATCTCTTCTTGCTCTCACTCCAGTTGATCTGTTAAAAAAGTCTGCCAGTTGCTGTCAGCAGCCAGGCAGTCAAAATTTTCCTTCCTGTGCTGTTATCCGTTTAAAAATCTATTATTTGGCCACATTGCTCCATTAATGCTGCCAACAAGTTGTTATTAAAGAAGGAGAAATGAGAGCTTCTTTACTGAGCCATCATGCGTAGCTAGGGTAGTGTTAACTAACTTTTTGGCTAGCTAGCAAATAAAGCAATGTTTTGTTAATGTTTTAACTGACTAGCCAACAAAGTAATGTTTTGTCAACTTTTTAACTGGCTAGAAAACCAAGTAATGTTTAAAAAAAAATTTATAGCTAGCTAGCAAATAAAGTAATGTTATGTCAATTTTTTAGCTGGTTAGAAAATAAAGTAATGTTTTGCTAACTGTTTAGCTAGCTAGCAAACAAAGTAACATTTTCTTCACTTTTTAGCTAGCTAGCAAATACTGTAGCTTTGTTAAGGAATGCAGGAATATTTCTTTATTCATTTTTCTTTGGCTAGCCAACACCTCTAATTTCAGTTTACATGAATAAACTTGGATTTACAAAACTGACATAATTTTTTAATTGTGCAGCAGAGCTCTGCTTGATTGTAAATTCGGATTTACTTATTTTAAATCTAGTCTCATTCCACCCTGGTTATAACTAATCTTAGATTAAATTAATCTTTGTTGGTGTAATCCAGTCTAATTGGGTAAAGGCAAGTAATAGAACAGCTAGTCTGGTAAATTCAGAAAAAATTACATCACTTAATCTAATGCAGCCTTTAAAACCAGGAAATGACGACACTTTTGACATGTCATGATGTAATGATATCCAAAATTTAATATGATATCTAGTATCTCAATATCGATATAATATCAATATGTTGCCCAGCCCTAGCTCAAATAGTAATGTAACACTGTTACAGGGCTCTAACATCCACACCACTGGACAAGGAAATCTCCCAAACAAAAGACTTAACATTTTATAGTGTTTCCTGAACCCTTATCGCCGTTGGAGTTCTTGGAAATGACCCATGGCACAATTTCCTCATCTGTCACAACATGGTCAATAAACATAAATACGGCTGAATTTTGGTCTCTCCACCTTCTAATTACCGGCAGAGGTAATTTCCCTGATGAGGAAGTCTAATCATTAATAACACAGATCCATGTGATGGTGACTCTGCAGGTCTGCCGCCGTGTCCACAGGCTTGTCCTATTTCCTCACCTCCTTTGCAAACACTCAACACAAACATGAGGTTCACACCAGGCACAGAGATAATGACAGCCTGCATATATGATGCATTTGCAGTCCTTTTCTTGCCCCAGGTGTTATAACATTAAACAGCAGGTTATGTTATCTCGGGTCAAGTGGCACCTGGCCGAGTAATCTTTGTACCGCAACGTGTATGTGGGTCAAATTATGAATTAATAAATGACCACAATAAACGTGGAGGCATCTCAGCGTAATGATTTTTTTGTTTTGTAGTCAGTTTATAATGATCAATGAGACCTAAAGATTGTATGATGCGGCATGCAGATTGTAACAGATTGTTTACAGTAGACAGAGAGCTATACGTGCATGCAGGTGTCAGGTCATGTCGGATTAAACTCCTGTGAACTGTCCCACGCCTTCTGTTGTGTACATATCAATAAAAAGTTATCAGAGAGAAGTTGGCACATCTGGTTCTTCATGTTTTTTGTCTCTTGTGTTTTCCTCCCAGGCTTCCACTGTCCTGTTTGCTCCAAGTTCATGGCGTCGGACGAAATAGAGAAGCACCTGCTCATGTGTTTCAGCAAAACACGCCTCACCTACAACAGTGAGAAAACAATACATATATTTTAGAATTTGTTTTATATTATTAAATAATCAACAACATTAAAGAGTGACAAACGTAATTCACAGTATTCACATGGCGACCGTTTTCCTCTGATGCCACGTTGTGGGCGGGAAGATAGGTCAAATGCTGGTATCAAAAGAAAAATGTTGTACTGCCATGATTTAGGTTGCATAGACGCACAAAATAATACAAACTGTTACCATGTGACTGATTTCCTCATTGGGCTTTTCTATCGTATTGTGTAAAACTATAAAACGGTAACGTTAGCTAAGAAGCAGTCTTGCATAGATGAGGTGAGCTCTGGCATTAAAATGATTACATCACTGTAAAAGAAAAGGTAACAGCTGTTAGCTTGTTTACACTGTTAGTGACCTAGGTGCTAATTTGCTGTATTCAGCATGTAGGTTGCAGGTAGGACGCTGTTCTTGTTTTGTGGGGAATCGGAAAACATAGATAGTGGATGCTGCAATGCAGCTTGAAGCTAGTGACCAATTGCAGACTTATACAGCGTGCATCCGGTCAGTCAGACTAGCTAAGAAGTGGTTGAATGCTAATGTTAGCTGTTGGCTACCCGTAGTGAAAGGGTTATCAAACATGTTTGTTTTTTTTAGCTTGAAGTATGACCTGATATCCCTCCAGATTTTCATCATCAATTGTCTTTTCAGTTGCTGATTAAACAGGAAGCAGTAAAAAGATAATGTCTTGTCAGACTTTCAACATTTATACGACTTAAAGCCTGTAACACAGCAGTACGACATTTGACCTTAACCTCAGAGGAAAATGGACGCCACGTGAATATGATGCACACAAGGAGAGAAAATAATTTTGCTTGGGTGACATAACACAAATTCGCGTTACCTTCTGAGAAAAACACAGGAAAGGAGAATAAGTCTATGTACATATCATATGCATACCTATAAACACACTTAAACAGTCACATACATATATGCATTCATAAATACATGATGCTTGTATACTATATATCTACAGTGCACCATCTATTACTGATTGATTTAATAAAACTATTCTGCTTTTGAGCCATTATTATTTCATAATATGCGGTCTTTATTTAAGAATTGAAAAATAAGATTCTTTTCAGGAAATTAAAAATACCGTTTTTAAACTGACTGAATGCTGCTTAGTCAAAGTTAGTAGGTCTTTTTAATACTTTGAAATGTTTCACTAATTACTTCTGTCTTTCCTTCTTCAGTTAGAATTGTTTGCCATTTTGTCTCTGCGACCTGATCATGAGGATGATTATGTACAAAGTTTTGCAATGAAATTATTCTCACACAAACAAGTCATTATCACAGAAATGCACCCGTACTAGACATCATAGTGCAGCAAGAAATTATCAAAGCGAATACAGCCATATGATGAAGTTGCACACTGACACAGCCACCTGAATAAGTGCAGACCAACTGTGTGTGTGAGCGTCTGTGCAGTGCACACATACCTACACAGGAAAGGCAAACACATCTTGTAGACAGACAGTTGTTACTACACACACTTCCTGTGAGTAGAGACATCCCTGACAGTGTTGCATGTATGCAAACAGCAGATTTCTCCTCATCTTGTGCAGATACACAAACAGTTCACAGCCGGCACACACCCACAGCAGCATGTATGTTACTGATAAATACAGTGTGTCTTAGCTTATCACAGGCGCACAGATGTATAAAAACCTACACAATAAATGCTTTATTCTTCATCTAACGCATGCAAATCATGTTAAAGAACATTTGAATGATTCTATCTCAATGCCACTGCAGGAATCATTTAAATATGTAAGCACAGAGCGCTGCAAACAGTCCTGGTTACTCCTTCGCCTCAGGTATTGACAGTAGGGCCAGTCCTGGCTAAATATGCAGGTAAACATAGCTAAATGCAGTATAGATAAACATGTTACACAAGAGGAATCATCTGATCTCAGGTTCATCTGATTAGAGACTCATTTTTCTCCCTGTTACTAAAACATATCATCAAACAAACAGGGATAATAAAAAGTGAAACTACATTCCACAAAACACAACTTATTCCCACTTGAAACTGTCTCTTTATCCACTTTGTACAATGTAATGTTTTGTTAACTTTCTAGCTAGCTAGCAAACAATGTAATGTCTTGTAAATCTTTTAGAAAGCTAGCAAACAGTTGAATATATTGCTGACTTTTTAGCTGGCTGGTGAACAATGTAATGTTTTGTTAACCTTTTAGATAGCTAGCAAACAATGTAATGCTTTAAGTTTGTAGCGAGATAGCAAACACTGCAGTGCTTCGCTGTGTTGTTAGCTAGCTAGCAAACAATGTAACGTTTTGTTAAGTTTGTAGCTAGCTATAACATATCTGAGATGATATCTAGTCTCATATCACAATACAAATATAATATTGATACATCTACAAAAGAAAACCTGCTCAGCAAAAGACATTTATAATGTTTCCTGAATCCTGATTTTACTTTGTAAACTGTAGAGGGACACCAGTTCTCAACCAGCCACAGATGACAACATGTATTCAGGTACCAAAGGTTAAACAGATGGTTATGCAGGATTCAGTGACTGAACATCTGATGCATGAATTGGTGTGCCAGCAGCTTTTTACTCAGTTTTTCTCAGTCTGTCCGTATTGTCTTTCTCAGAGGACATCCTGTCCAGAGACTCTGGGGAGTGTGCCATCTGTTTAGAAGAGCTGGAGCAGGGAGACACCATTGCCAGGCTGCCCTGCCTCTGTATCTATCATAAAGGGTAATTAACACACAAGCACACACATGAATGAGTAGATTGTAGTTAGATAAATAGACTATTTTCAATGAATAGTTAAACATTCTGGGAAATATGCTTATTCACAGTTTTACCAAGAGTAGATGAGAAGATTGATGCCCCTTTCATGTCTGTACAGTAAATAAGAAGCACTACCTGCCAGTTAGCTTAGCACAAAGACTGAAAAAAGGGGTAAACAGCTAGCCCAGAAATAGTACAGCATATAACCACCCATAGGAAATAAAACAAAGATACATGTTACACTGTGAGCTTTAAATGTACTGGTGGGTGAGTTTTGTTACCTTTGAACAGAGCTAAGCTAGCCGTTTCTTCCTGTTTACACTCTATAAGCTAAACTAAGCTAACCACCTGCTGGCTGTAGCTTCAGATTTAGCATGCAAATATGAGAGTGGTGTCAGTCTTCTCAAGGGAGCATGCAAGTGTGTTTCCCAAAATGTCAAACTACTCTTATAGTGCAGATGTTACTGGATTTTTCTTAGTAAATCCAGAACACTCTGCATAAAAGCCCATTTCACGTTTGTTTAAGGCGTTGGCCTGCTTGTCTCTCACTAGCAAAAGATAAAAAGATGTTTCTCCAAGACATCTCCAGCCCTTTTGCAGGAATTACAAAAATGTAAATAAACCAAATCAAACAGGTTACAGCCATTTTAGACAGTAATGAGAAAAAAAAACTTTATTGGAAAATAGTTGGATGGAAAAGAGGTGAAACAAAGTGTTTATGGACAATTTTATAATTTTCTGTAACTGAAAAAGTAACAATGTGTGACGTGTCTCAAGGGCCAGAACAACTTAAAAAAACAAAAACATTATATGTACATTATTGTATACTGTTTGTTTATTTTTTTAATTAATAGTTTGATGTGTTGGTAAATTGGGACATTGTTCACTTTCTTGCTGAGAGTTAGATGATTTATTCCACGCTCACGTCTTTGATGAATGTGAAATTGGCAAATGCTTTTTGCACCCGGGGTGTAAATAGCACCATTTACACCCAGAGACAAACCGTGACCTTTTCCTAAACCTAACCAAGTAGTTTTGCTGACTAACCCTAACCAAACTGCAACTGAAAAAAAACAGAACTGTAAATAATAAGTCAGTGAAGTCTAAAAATTAACCTCTAATTTTACACTAGACTCAGACTACAGTCTCCAACAGGAGAGTCCTGTGTTTGACCTGTCCACCCACTGCAACCTCTTATCTGTAAAGAATTTGTCACTCTTTATGGCTAAACTAAGGGGTTTTGGTGGACCTATTCTCACCCAGGTGCAAATAGACACGTTTAGCTTTGCACAAAGACTGAAAACAAGGGATATGTTGTTAATTAGTGAGCTTTAGAGGTGCTGGTAGGCAGGGCTATGATACCTTTGGACAGAGACAGGCTAGCCGTTTACCCTTGTGTCCAGTCTCTGTGCTAAGCTAAACTAAGCTAAGCTAACCTGCTGCTTGCAGTAGACTTCTTCTAAGTTAACTCTCAGCAAGACCTTCAT